>JAIPRM010005120.1:0-21224 GCA_025469315.1 Stegophylla sp. TES_Ste_2020 | reverse complement strand
ATAGTGTGTGTCGTTCATCGAACTATACCGTACACTGTACATGGACATTTAAAACCGTAGTGGGTTATACATATATATAGTATGTTAACCTTTTAAACACTGAATAGTATGTCACTATTAATATATAATATATATGAATCACGAACCCTTTGTAAAATTATCGGCATAGTTTATAAAATAGTAGTATAAAGTTTACGTTATTATATATAATTATGTTGGGAATCCCACGATACGATTAAGGTGCACACGGATTAAGGCGGTGCCACCTAAATGTTTATCGGTATAATAACCGAAAATATTGAATTTTCAAAATAGATAGAAAACTATTGTTACATGTGGATTTTAATTCACACCATCGTATACAGCGTCGAAAAATACATAAGATGCAATAAAACATAATCAACCTTCAGTAATTAAATGCTTATAATTAGGGTTCGGATTTCAATGAATTTGTATCTTTTTTTTAGGATATCTTACGCGATGCTTTCCAAGCTACAAATATGTTTCAAGTACTTCGCGATTTAACCACAATAATTTTTTGGGGCATTTTTTTGCATTTTTAGCGGATTTCATACTTTTTAGGGCATTATTTGATGGTTTTAATGCATTTTTTAATTTTTTAGGACATTTTTGACCTATTTGTTGTATTATATTGACTTCATTGAAATATAAGTACTACATAGTAGTATAATACTACGTAATATAAATTATTTTTATTTTGAACTATTTAAACTAATTTAACATCAGGTTATCCAGTTTTTACAATATCACACCATCCAATTAGCCGATTTTATTGTACTCTACTAAACTTTTATCGGAATATATTTTTATCCTATTTTTTAATAATAATTTGAATTTATTTAATAAATAATGATTTTTTAAAAGGTCATTTTTTGATATTTTTAGGGCATTTTTTAGAGTTTTTAGGTCATAAATGCATTTTTTTAAAGGGCATTTTTTTGATATTTTTAGGGCATTTAAATCCGAGTCCTACTTATAATATACCGATATTTCGCAATATCTGTCTGTAATATCTTTGACTTTATTTCAGTCTTACCCATGTAAAATGTTTAATTCTTTGTCCGTAAGAAATTTTATTGCACCAAAATATTCACAATGAAATTTTCTATCTAGCCACCAAATTTCAAAACAATCGGTTAAGCCAATTTTTTTATATGTACGTTAAAGTGCGTAATTTTAAGTAAAACTAACGATTTCAGTCGAAATTCTAACTTCAAACAGGTATAAAAAAAGAAGTTGACTAACGATTTTTGAGATTTCTTCAGATCAATTAGACACATATGTCAATGAGATCATATTAGATTTTCAAGTCTTAATATCAAAAATCGAAAATTTTATTGCATAAAAACTAACAAAATGTGAGATATTTCCGAAATTTTCAAAATGCCGTACTTAACTCAAAATTTATCATATCATTTTGATATTGATAGAAAATGTTTTTTTGACCGTTTTTAGTAGTTGGTGAAAATTTCAAGTTTCTAGCTTCATTATTTTAGAAGTTATGGTAAAAATAAATTTTCAATTTTACGAAAATGCCAGTAACTGCAAATTTTGCCGTTTTTCGTTAATTTTTCGACAGTTTTTCACCGCGCTTGGAAAAAGTATTGAGAAATTGGAAAAATGACCTCTCTAAAGTACCATCTGGGTGTGATTCCGGTTCTATAGAGATACTGATCGAAACTTTCGGACAAGTATTTCTATACGAAAAAGTGTTTACAGAAAGAGAAAAAAAATAATAATAAACATCATTGTATAATCATAAGCTTCTTCACTTCGTTCAGAATCTAAAAATGCAAAATATTTAGTTTACCGGGTAAGTGTGAACCTTGTACAGTGGCATTCAAATTTGACTTCTGATTCAGTACTCTACGAGAAAATTATTGAAGTAGTAGGTTTTTAATATAACAACCGAAAATATTGAATTTTCAAAAGAGAATAATTAGAAAACTAATGATTTTCAATCAAATCCTTGTAAAATATTAAATTATAAGTTCTTAAGAATTTGAATTGCACCAAAATATTTCCAATGGAATTCTCAACTTATTTACCAAGTTTCAAAACTAATTTTCTTTTATATGCATTAAAGTGTGTAATTTTAGGTAAAACTAACAAAATTCTTCAAACGTTTATGGAGAAAAAAGTTGACTTTTTTTTTTGACGATTTTCAAGATTTTATTTTAGTTCAGTCAGAAATAAATATGAGTGAGATCATATTATTAAAATTAATGAAAATTTCAAGTTTTTACTTATTTTTCTTAATAAGTTATATGTTAAAAAGCAATTTTCAATTTTATGAAAATTTTGGTAATAGCATATTTTGCTGTTTTTTGTCAAATTTTCCGTATATTTGGAAAAAGTATTGAGAAATTTGAAAAATGATATCAACTAATTAAAGAAATGATTTATTGTTTCTTTACAAATTTTAGACACCCACCAAAAATATCTGACTAAATACTTTGCTCTATACTTTGTGATGCATGCAATTATTTCAAATATAAGTATGATTATTAGTTTTAACAATCTTGGAACAGTGGCATAGCGTGGGAGTAACGACTGGGGGGTGCTATGGGGGCCAAAAAATGGGTGTTCTTACACCTTGGATGAGATCACTTGACGGGTATGTTGAATTTTATAGAAACGACAAATCATTTCTTCAATAAGACGTTTCTAAACGAAGGAAGTTAATAATTTAAAGAACAATAATAGTCATCATTTTAATCACACTCGCCAATAGTATCTGATTCGAAGAGCGAAGAATATCTCTGGTGTGATACAGGGGCGGATTTAAGATTTTCTCAAAGTGGGGGATATGAAAATTATTTTTTTTCTCAGAAAGGGCCGCATTATTTAATAAGAGTAATAATAATACATTTTTATAAATTGTCGTAAAAATTTATAATGTAAAATCATACAAGTAGACCAAGTTTGTGATTATCGACTAATTTTTTCAAACTATCTAAGTTTCAATGCACTTATTAATTAATTAATGGAATGCCTTAAAAGGTTTTAGTATTTTATAAAGGATTTATGCTAAATATCGAAATGTATGTCCGTGAGGGTTTGGAATTTATCTCAGTCTGGTCAAATCGAAAAACTAGACATACTACGAAGGTATTCCATTCATAATTTATTCAGGTTCAAAATTAAATTTTTATACAATTTATAATATTATTAGCTAGGCACTCAACAAAAGCAATTTGATGTAGAGTTTATTTAAAAGTTATTAAAAGGTGTGATAGATTTTCCCAAGTTATATCTTGCAATAGTTTTAAGTTCCAGAAATTATTCAATAAAAACAATTTGTCTTTATATTTCTCTTAATTATAGAAATTACATTCATGAGAATCGGATATGCAACTTGCGTATGTTGTGTTAAGAACTGATTAATTTTAATTTTTATTCTTTTTTTAAAAATTAAAATGTAAGTCTTTGATTTGAATGTATGATTTGTTATAATTATTAATTATAATACAAATGGATTTATAATAATATTCTCTAATATAATTCTCATATACAATGCCACATTAAAATAAATGATGGAAAATCAAAAACGTGGGGAACGCAAGATAGGTATTTTTTCGTTTTTATTTAATTTTTTTATAGTTTTACCTTAATTGAGACAAAACTATTGAAAGTAAAGAATAATAATATCTAAAAAGCTATATAGCGATAAAATTATCTGTCATAAACATAATTAAATGTACTAATCTCAGAACGTGTTCGATTATAAAAATATATTTCCTGAAAAAAAAAAAAGGTATATAAATATCAAAGTAAAACCAAAACTCTTTGACTCCTCATAGAATCAAATAAAAAAATTGAATATGGTAAAAAAAAATTATCGATCTTTTCACAAATCGAATAAATTTGTAATTTCCTCACAAAATAGTGACATTAAAAAAAGGTTGAGGGAGGGGATCTATCCCCCCAAATACCCTCCCGTAAATACGCCCATGGGTATGAAGTATGTCCGGCTTTCATGTCTATACTTTACTTTATTATTTTAGATTCTGAACGGAATGAAGAAGCTTATGATTTTACAATGATGTTTATTTATTTATTTTTTATCTTTCTGAAAACACTTTTTCGTATAGAAATACTAGTCCGAAAGTTTCGAACAGCATCTCTATAGAACCGGAATCGTATCCAAATGGTAATTTAGAGAGGTTATTTTCAAATTTCTCAATACTTTTTCCAAAAAAGGGGAAAAACTGTCGAAAAATTGACAAAAAACGGCAAAATATGCTATTACCACAATTTTCGTAACACTGAAAATTATTTTTTGACATATATATTAGGTACATTGTTACAGTGATATTTTGAAACCTACCGATTTCTGCTCATCATGTACCCTATTCCAGTGATGAATGGAAATTACTGGTGATAGGAGTGAGAACTCAAATATTAAAATAAAAATGTAATACAGAAGCCGTTGGTTAAATATTGGAGCGAGTATAGAAATATTGCTATGAAGTTATGAACGTATAAACTATAAAATGTTTGAAATAAAAATTACTTGTTATTTTCAAATTTTAAATATGATAATAATGCGGTTGTCTTATTTTTCTCATTTTTTGTTAGTTTTAATGTTATAAAATTTTTAATTTTTGATATTGAGACTTGAAAATTTAATATGATCTCACTAACATATAATATGTCTAATTGACTTGAAAAAATCTCAAAAATCGTTAGTCAACTTTTTTTTATACCCGTTTGAAGTTAGAATTTCGACTAAAATCATTAGTTTTACCTAAAATTACGTACTTTAGTGTAGGTACATAAAAGAAAATTGGCCTAACCGATTGTTTTGAAATTTGGTGTCTACATAGAGAATTTTATATCAAATATTTTGGTGAAATAAAATTTCTTACGGATAAATAAACATTTTACAAGGGCTTGATTGAAAAAAAAAATCGAAGAAAATACAGACAGATATTACGAAATATCTATAGACGTGTTATGACACACAATTGTTGCTGAAGATTGATAATGTTGTATTGCATATCTTATGTATTTTCCGACGCTGAATATGATGGTGTGAATTAAAATCCAAGTGCAACAACAGTTTTCTAACTATTTTATTCTATTATGAAAATTCAATATTTTCGGTTATTATACCAAATACCTACTATTTCACCTATATGGTCAACTAATGTCATGTGGCGTAATGGTAAAGCGTCCGGCTTATCAGGCGATATAGTATCCGAGTTCGATTCCAGTCCGGTTTTTCGCTTTTTTTGCATTTTTTTTTTCTTGTATTTATTAACTTCCTTCGTTCAGAATTGTTTTATTGAAAAAATGATTTATCGTTTCTTTAAAATTCAATACACCCATCAAGAGAATCCCACACGACGTGCAAAGAACACACTTTTTTTCTGAATTCAAGTAAAATTGCTTCTCACATTCGATCAAACATCGATACTGGAAACATCAATATCGATATTTTTGCAGTATTATTTATTTTATTTTATTTATTATTTATTATTATTTATTGAACTATTTGTTCAATTTACATATCAAATACAGTGGTCGCCGCTTATTATAAGCACACTTTTATATGTCTCCACGTGGCACAACAAGTCGAGGGATATTTTTGATATTAATATTACTACTACAATAAATTGGAAAACTAGAGGAAAAGTTGCAAATGCAACAACATCCATGTCTTAGTAATAAGACTCAATGGACTCGTGTATCAAGCAGCTGTGCACCCACGAGAGAACACAATATATGGGCGCTCGCGAATATAAATACGGCGGTGACGGCGAAGGCGATGGATAGAAAAAAGAAAAAAGCCAGACATACTTCGCACGATGGGTGTTCTTCGCTCGACGGGTGGGATTCTCTTGACGATTGTATTTAATTTTAAAGAAACGATAAATCATTTGTTCAATAAAACGATTCTGAACGAAGGAAGTTAATAATATAAGAAAAAAAAAATGCGAAAATTCGGAGTAATAATGTCCGAATGAATCTCATCCGGGTTGTAATCGAACCCGGTACCGTCGCGTGCAAGGCCGTTTCCATTTCCACTAGATCATAAAACATTACTTGACCTTGTTGGTCAAATAGTAGGTATTTAGTATAATAACCGAAAATATTGAATTCTCAAAATAGAATAAAATAGTTAGAAAACTATTGTTGCACGTGGATTTTAATTCACACCATCGTATTCAGCGTCGAAAAGTACATAAGATGCAATAAAACATTATCAACCTTCAGTAATTAAATGGTTATTATAGTAGGTATATAGATATTTCGTAATATCTGTCTGTATTTTCTCCGATTTTTTTCAATCAAACCCTTGTAAAATGTTTAATTATTCGTCCGTAAAAATATTTTATTGCACCAAAATATTCGCAATGAAATTCTCTATCTAGATACCAAATTTAAAATTAATCGGTTTGGCCAATTTTCTACATGTACGTTAAAGTGCGTAATTTTAGGTAAAACTAACGAATTTCGTCGAAATTCTAACTTCAAACAGGTATAAAAAAAAGTTCACTTACGATTTTTGAGATTTTTTCAGGTTGATTAGACATATATGTCAGTAAGATCATATTAAATTTTCAAGTCTTAATATCGAAAATCAAAAATTTTATTACTTAAAAACTAACAAAAAATGAGAAACTTCCGAAATTTTCAAAATGCTGTACTTAATTCAAAATTGATCACATCTTTTTTAAATGTTTATGAAAGGTTTTTGTAGCTATTTTTAGTGGATGGTGAAAATTTCAAGTCTCTAGCTGCATTATTTTAGATGTTATATCAAAAAGTAATTTTCAATTTTACGGAAATCGCGGTAATAGCGTATTTTGCTTTTTTTTGTCAATTTTCGATAGTTTTTCCCCATTTTTGAAAAAAGTATTAAGAAATTGGAAAAATGACATCTTTAAAGTACCATCTGGGTGTGATTCCGGTTCTATAGGGATACTATTTGAAACTTTCGGACAAGTATTTCTGTATAAAAAATGTTTACAGAAAGAGAAAAAATAAATAAATAAATAAATAAACATCATTATAAAATCATAAGCTTCTTCACTTCGTTCAGAATCTAAAAGATAGTAGCAGTAGCAGCGTTGCGTTTTCGTAGCGCACGGTAGGCGTTGGTAGATAACGATAACAATAATATTAATAATAATAATAGTATAACTTCGCGGGCCACGCGTAAGTGAATTGGCAAAAACGAAAGAGTAAAAGAAAGAAAAGAACAAAATAGCGTCGTCGCCGCCACCAGATGTGACGGTTGGTGGTAACAGGGTTAGCTTATTATTATTATTATTAAATTCTAAGCGGCCGCGCATTATTCACCGACCTCGACCGCAATAATACCGCATCCAATTGTGTATTGTTCGAGTGTTAACTCGAGGAGGTTTTATCGATTCCGCCGAAATTTCCGGTTTCGAAGAAATGTATATATCGACTCCGCCGGCTACTGTTCATAAAACTTGTGTATCGACACTTCGCCGCGACCATAGGTCGACAACAATAATTATTCAATATCTTATCTTTCTATAGATTTTTTCTCGTATTTATTGATATTCTGTCGTTCTAATGAGGACTTTCCTAAATATTACCAACATTTTTATGCCCTAGTGTGTGTTGAACTCGAGTTTGTCAGTGTCGTTAAATTATAAATTTTCTTTTTGTAAATTAACATGAAATAATGAATTTTACTATAATTTCGAGTGAACGTAAAAATGATCTTATTCTATACAATAATTTTAAATTTTATAAAAAGGATTATGTGAAATATTTAAATGCAGTTAAATGGCAGTGTATTAATAAAAAATGTACTGCAAAAATTTATGTCGATAATGAACGAATTAATATTATTTAATATGAAAGTACACATAATAATCATAACGTTACTTTTTTTTTTTTTTGAGAAATTCAAAAAATGATCTCTTTAAAATACAAACTAGAGGCATATCCGGTTTCAAAAAATTGCTGGTCGAGACCTTTAGACTAGTATTTTCATAAAAAAAAGTTTACAGAAATGTACTATGATGAGTCGGCGAAATCGATAAATGATTTTTATGAACAGTAGCCGGCGGAATCGATCAATTTTTTTTTTGAACAGTAGCCGGCGGAATCGATACCAAATCGCGGAAACGATATACGCCCAACTCGAGTACACGATTTCGTGTATTTCGAATTCGAATTCTATACGAAAATCTATTGGCATCAATTTTTTCACCACCTTTTAATACTGTAATATCCATACTAATAATATATTATATAATATCGAAATTCGAAGCAAACCCTTGAAATATATACGTATATATTTAATTATTATTCATAATATTATATTTTATCAACATATTATACGCTATCATAGGCGTGCGCACGGAGTGTGCAGCTGCACACCCTGCGAAAAATTCACCAACTTTACATTTTTTTTTTGTTGCATGTTAAACAAATAACTTATATTACTTAATTTATACTTTAAACTGATAAGTGATAATTTTTCAATTTATTAATATCATTCATTAAGAATTTACCAAGAATATCCCACTTGCAGAGCGAAGTATATCCATAGTGAAAAGTATGTCAGGCTTTTCTATTATAGTTCAGATGTAGGAAATGGCCACTAATCTCAGTAATTAACTGAAATAGTTATAGTGAGTCAACGTAGAGTTACACAGCACTTCTACTCGGAGCTTGGATACAAAAAAAAAATAAATAAATAATAATAATTAAGTAAAGTAAAGTATAGACAAGAAAGCCTCACATATTTCGCACCACTGATATTCTTCGCTCTTCAGGTCAGACACCTTTGAAGGGTGTGTATAATTTTAAAGAAACGATAAATCATTTCTTCAATGAGACGATTCTGAACGAAAGAAGTTAATAATATAATGAACAATAATAGTCGTAATTTTCAATACTCACCAAGAGTATCTAACCCGAAAAGCAAAGAATATCCGTGGTGCGAAATATTTCCGGCTTTCTTGACTATACTTTACTTTGCTTTACTTTACTTCACTTTACTTTTTTTATGTGATTTATAAAGGGAAAAAAAATTAAATGAGAAAAAATTTTTTTTCACATTTTCAAAATTTTCTTGCGCCAAAATGTTTCTCATACTATTGTCTATTTATGTTTAAATTTTCATAAAGTTTGGATCAAGAAATTATTGTTTCCGTGTCTTTTTTGTCAAATTTTGAGTAGTTTTTTCAAAAAAAAAAAAAGAAAAATGAAGAATTGAGAATCCGGTTTCAAAAAGTCACTGATCAAAACTTTTGGACAAGTATATCTTTACAAAAAAGTGTATTCAGAAAAAAATAAAAAATAAATAAACATTATTGTAAAAACACTAGCTTCTTCACTCCTTTCAGAATCTAAAAATAATTAATATAAAATTTTGAATGGATCCATAATCTTATAATTACCCAGTGAAGAAAAAAGTTAAGGGGGTGAATAAAAAAAATTCGATCAGAGGTAAGGGAACAAGTCTTCTGCACTTTAACCTCTGGTCTACTCCTACTAAACCTGTCCTGTACACCCCGCGAAGAAATCCCACGCACGCCTATGCATTAGTGTACTTAGAAAAAAATATTTGGGGGGGCTAAAATATTTATTTATTGATTTAGCCCCCGTAAAGTACATTAGTCTTAAGCAATTTTTAAAAAACTCTGGGTGGGCTATGACTGGTTTTGGGGGGGCTTAGCCCAAACGTCTATGTACGCTATATATCTAGTACCTACGTCTTGTGGTCACTAGCTGGTAATAGGAAGTGAAATATTGCACTTTATCTAACACAATAAACACGTTCGAATAGGTCGCCGAAAATACTACAATCATAATCGATAACATTTTGATATAAGTTTACTGTCTACATGTACTGTATATTTTGAAAATTTAACATATTGACAAATAATATTAAAGTATTAATAAATGGCAACATTGCACAAAATATCGTACAGAATCGTGTTGTTTTTAGGGTCATTTTGACAATCCATTGTTTGTTGAAAATTCCACGGAATCGTGTGACCAAAAGTAAAACGTACGGAATCGTGCTTTACCGATGGCAGCAATGACCGCGACGACTATGATGACTGCGACAACAGGAGATCTACCCGCGATGCCTACTTATAAACTGGTTTAAAGTTTTATTTCCATTTTAAAAGACTTAGAATTGTCTGTACAAAATAATGTACACGCACAAAAACTACTAACTTTGGGGTCTAATTAACTTCAAAAATATCGAAAATTGTACGTCAACTTTTTTGTTTATGGCCGTTTAAACTTAGAATTTTTATGGAATTCATAAGTTTTACAAAAAATTACACTATTCAATGTACATAAAAGAAAATTGGTTCGGTTAATTTTCACAAAATCGGACAAATAACTAAATATTGAAAAAGGTTTTGATTGAAAAAAAAAATGGGAAAAAGTACGGACAAATATTATAATCAAATCAATTTTGTTTTTAATCATAACTTAAAAATTAATAATTATGAGAACGTGAAATTTTACCAACCACTAAAAAAGTTACATATATTTTTCAAAATCTTTAGACCAATTTTGAGCTAAGTATAGAATTATGAAAATATGGAAATTTTCTCGGTTTATTGCAAATTTTTATTTCTTTGTATTAAGACACGCAAATTGTATGCAAACATACTAATAATTATTACTAGCCACTAAGTAGTGATACTCATACTGACAAAATATCGGAAATCGTATATCAATTTTTTTATAGAGGCTTCAAAGTTAGAGAATTTTTATAGTATAGGTTATTTTTATGTAAAATTATTTTAGATTCTGATCGTAGCGAAGAATGTATTGGTTTTATAAATCTGTTTTTTTCATATGTATGTAATCACGAATACAGGTAGAAATAATGATCCAAAAATTTCGATCAGTAACTCTATAGATCAGATTTGTTGTCTATTTGGTACTTTTGGGAGGTCATTTTTCAAATTTCTCAATAAATTTTTTAGCACATGCCTATAGAATACTCAAAAATTAACAAAAACCGATTAAAAACGCCATAACCCAATTTCTTATAAATTCGATTTTATTTACTTTTTGACATAACTTAAAAAATAATGGAGTTCAAAAGTTGAAATTTTCACCAACTACTGAAAATAGTCACGTACATACCTTATAAAATTTTCAAAAACATTTGACAAATTTTAAGGTAAACAAAAAACTTTGAAAATATTAGAAATTTCTTGTATTTTAAAAGTTCTTAATTCATAAGGCCTAAAAATGTAATACAAGCATATTCATGTGCGTTTTCAACGGTACTGAAAAAATCTCAAAAATTATAAAACAAATTTTTGTTCTATAATAGTTTAAAATTGAAATTTTGACAGAATTCATTAGTTTTACTTAAAATTACATACTTCAACGCATATAAAAAATAATTGGTACAACTACCCTTATGAAATTTTGTACTTAGATAGAAAATTACAGGTCATATATTTTGGTGATAGAAAATTTTTCACGGACGAGTAATTAAAAATTTTACAAGGTTATAACTGAAAAAAAAAATTGGAAAAATTACTATTTGTATTAAATGATATAAATATTTTACTATAAATAAAAATAAACGTATTGGACTACTACTGGACATTTGAAAAAAATATCGAATTTAATTCGACCGTAATTAATTTAAAATTCAACACAAATCTATAAATATCTCAATACTAATATTTCCATAAAAACACCAAAAGATCAATTACACTAATTACAGAAAGGTTGACGAATTATGAATTCATAAAAATAGATTTTTATTGCTTTTTATTCATTTTTATTATACCTCACACACACACACACCCACACGCGGATGCCTTCACGAACGCACACACACACACATACATTTATACAATTATCGAGTAACCAACATTATTAAATAACATTTGTTAAATAATTTTCTAATCGACAATTATTATTATTATTATTATTATACATTTGTTGGAGCTCTGCTCAGAATCGTATTATTGAAGAAATTATTTATCGTTTCTTTATAATGTAGTATACCCGCCTGAGGAGTGAAGAACACCCATGAATCATGATGCGATAAATGTTCATTGTTTTTTTTATTTTAGTCGATCGTCACATTTTTCGACAGTCTGCGTCGCATTTGCAGCTGCAATAACTCTCCCATCACCTACAGTCTACACTACGTTCATCCCCACCATCATCACCGCCACCGTTGCCTATTCGCCGTAAAGGATGCTGATCTTAGATGCAACAGGTACCATTTCACGGTTTGCACTCACTCGGACGTTCACGTATTCCGCCCGTCTTGCGGTAATCATATTTTTAGTATACCGTCAAGCAGTACGCGTAAATGGTAATTTTTATTTATTCATTACAGTCTACATTAATACATTATAAACACGAGTATCTACGTGAATGTTAGTTATCGATTGTGGGAAATTATTTTCTGTAACAATAAATGTTAAAATTGTTACAGAGGTAGTCTCCCATAGTTGATGATTGACGCCCTACTAAACGCAATAATATTGTATTTATATTTTATATTTGACTTGTATTTTTTTTTTTCTATAGTTTACCATTAAAATATGTATTGTATAGCTCATAACATATTAACTTTATGCATTGTATTAGATTTAAGATTAATAAATAATATTAATAATGAAATTTGAATATTGAACTGATGAAGCACTGGAAACTGCGTGGATGTTTACCATCGACTGTGGAAAATATTCTGAATGACATAAAATGTAAAAAATTTTGATTCGATATTTACCCACAATTGTTGGTCAACACTGTCACAAATTGCTATTAAACTGGAGAAACAATAGAAAAACTCACAGTTGTAAGTCACTGAGAAAAGTATTCTTGGGATATAATATAGTTCGTTTAAAATTATGCATATACCAGCTATATTAAATCTCAATTAAACTATACTTGGAAATGACTTCGTGGATCGTTCATATTTTATGCAAATACTCTAGTAAAACTTAAGTTATCTTGAGTATTTTTATATTTTTTTTTATCTATAGACATTTTGTTACCTGCAGAAATGTGTAATAAAACATCTGTCTTTTCAGTTATATTTTGAAATAAAAATTATTTTTAGTTTCTTTTTATTAAGTTAAATTATTGTTGACTTAGAATACTATTAGTATACATAGATACACGAGTACCTGCATTCACGTTAACATCAAATGTGGGTATTATTGTTTGTAACATTAAATGTTGAAATAGTTATTAGCATATATTATACTCACAATTGATTGTTAACGCTTACAAATCGCAATTATATTGTATACTTTATATCATGTTCTTTTTAGCTAGTCATTTACTTTTTACAGTTTATTATAAAAGTATGCGTATTGCAGACATGTAAATTTTTTATCAAATTTAAACTGGAAATTTACCGTTGTAAGCAACTGGGTAAAGTATTTTTTAGGATTTGATGGAACTCGTTTAAAATTATTAGTGAATCAGCTTTATTAATTTCTAAAAATACTTACTTGGAAAAGTCTTCGTTCAAATTTATGCAAATACACTGGTGACTTATATTGTCTTTGTATTCATTATAATAACTTTTTTTTTTGTCCGAAGACATTTTTGTTAACTGCAGAATTTAATATGAAACATCTGTTTTGAAATTTTAATTATATGTTTAATTTTAATGCTTTCATATGATATTGTGTAGCTACATTTTACCTTTATATAAATTTGTACCATCAAGCATTGGAAACATTGGATCCTGGGAAATGTATTCTATGGCATTTACTATAGCTGGTTAAAATGTTGTGTATCCCAGCTATATTAATTGCCTGGAATACTTCACCCGAAACACACTTCGTTCATATTTATGCCAAATAATGTGTGCAAAAGTCATCAATATACGGACATTTCTTATTACTATTTTCTGTGTTAATGTACTATTGTATTTTTACGCTTTCATACCACATTGTGTATTTTAAAAGAACATACTATACATTCGATTACACCATTGAATATACTAGTATACATTTTACACTATTTGAAAAAACAAGCGTTTTTCGATACGTACCAATGCATCTCTTGTAAACCTTGCAAGTCCCTCGTGTCACGATATAGTGAACAGAGTTGTTTATGTTAAAATAATTTTTAAAAGATTTTGTGTGAGTACTCGGCTTCGATATTTTCCCCAAACGTCGCTACCGTGTCCTAACCTTTGTAATTATTTTCAATGCTATAATATCTTTTATTGATGGTTCTTTTTCCCAAACTCGCATCGAGGGACATCAAGTGCGGGTACGATCTGAATGGGTTTTTTTTTTTTTTTTGTCCGAACTTAAATAAAATTATATATTTATTTTGGACGAGTCCCGTTAGGGTTACTTAATTGTGTATTGCTTTTCAAACTTATTTTCATGTGACAGTACCATGTTTTTTTTTATGTATTATTATTATTTTGGTTGATCGTGGAGTTTCTTCAATACAGTCGAACTACACATTGTATTCAACAAAAATAGTGTACTACACTACGGGGGTAAAACATGAATGTGTTTGCGAGCCTCACGGACAAGTACAATGATAATATTACCTCATGGTTTTCGTCCGGAATATTTATAAGTAGGGAACGTATTTGTGAAAATGCATATATATTTATTAGAACTGCAAACTGTTTGAAATCTGATAACAAATGTATCCGATTTTGATCATTGTCATTAAAATAATACTAATTTTGTATTATATATTTTGCATATTTTATAATGTATATTAATTATGATGTAGAGCATATTTTTATTTATAGTGCATATTTTCGTTTTATTTTATATTCTCACTTTTCCCTATTTAAGACCACGTAAATCTGACGAATTAATAATGCAAGTATTTCAATTTATACATTCATATCGACAAAATAACGATCAGTCATTACAATCTGATTAACCGGTGTTATAAAGTAAATATAAGTTCAACGTCAAATAAAATATTGTTTTAGATTCTGAACAAAGTGAAGAAGCTAGTGTTTTTACAGTGATGTTTATTTAATTTTTTTTTCTCTTTTATACTGTATACAACTTTTTGTATGGAAATACTTGTCCAAAAGTTTTGATCAGAAAATTTTTAAAACCGGATTTGCCTCTAGATGGTATTTTAGAGAAGTCATTTTTTGAATTTCACAATTCATTAATTTTTTTTTTTTTTTTTGGAAAAAACTTGACAAAAACAACTCGGACACCATCATTTTTTGATCCGAACTATATGAAAATTTAATCATAGATAGAAAATAATATAAGAAAGATTTTGGTGCAAGAAAATTTTGGAAATGTGAAAAAAAAATTTTGGACATTTTTCTAACATTTTTTTTTTTATTTATTTTTTATATTATTAACTTCCCTCGTTCAGAATCGTTTTATTCAATAAATGATTTATCGTTTTTTTAAAATTAAATACACCTGTCAAGAGAGTCCCACCCGACGTGCAAAGAACACCCCGACGAGCGAAGTACACACTTTTTTTCGCTTAAGTCTAATATTTTATAGATTGAGAATAATATTGGTAAATACCAAAAATGAGGAACGTATTGAAAATAGCGAAAGTACTTTTTTTTGGTTATGGGACATTTTCGGTCAAGACTTTTTTCGTGTCATTTGCAGTCAAAATATTTTGGACGTATAAAATTGTAGGTGCCATTTGCGGACATGGGTGTACATGATTGTATATACATTGAATATACATACTTTATGGTATATACCAAAATATATGACAACCATTTTTCTATTTGAGAGTATTCCTATATTTTCAAAATCTTAGAAAACATCATATCAACCGCAGGTTGTTCCAATAATTGGTTATATTAGAATTTACCTGGCACATACTACTAGGCTCACAGGGGGAATCAAGAAAACAAGTCCAAGGAGAGAGCGATCGCTGCGTCGCCCTCCCCTCAAATCCGCCTCTGCGGCACGAGACAACTCAATATACGGGCGTTCGCGAATATAAATATGGTGGTGGCGGCGTCGGCGATGTATAGAAAAATAGGACAAAAGACAGTAGCAGTACTGCAGTAGTAGCCTCGCGTTTTCGTAGCGAACGGTAGGGTTGGCAGATAACGATAACAACAATATTGACAAATAATAATAATAATAATAGTATAGCTAGGCTGGCATGCATGAGTGAATTGGCGAAAACGAAAGTGAAAGAGAGAGAAAAGAAAGAAATTAGCTTCGTCGCTGCCACCGATAATGTGACGGTTGGTGGTAACAGGGTTGACTTTTTATTATTATTATCATTATTATTAATACTATTACATTCCATGCAGCCGCGCACTATTCACTGGCCACGATCGCGCAGTGAACGCGGTTATAAATTTAAAAAGCCACGTATTGTTCCAACTTCCAGGCATTATTATTTATAGATATAATGGTACAGAAAATGGTGACCAAAATTTGTACGGATATAAATCTGTATCTAGTTAATTTTGTTTTTGAGATAACATTAAATTATTAATTATTACACAAATACGAATGATAAGAACCCAGTCAAATAATACAAATTAGGTAATGTGAGAAATCAAATATATCAAAATTAAATTTTTATAAAAAAAAAAAATGGCTTAAAATAAACCAAAAAGTGTGTACTTCGCTCGTCGGAGTGTTCTTCGCACGTCTATTGGGATTCTCTTGTCGGGTGCATTGAATTATAAAGAAACGATAAATCATTTTTTCAATAAAACGATTCTGAACGAAGAAACTTAATAATATAAGAAAAAAAATGCGAAAAATCGGAGTGCCAGGCTAAAATCGAACCCCGGTAATGTCGCGTGATAATCAGGTTCTGCTACCATTATGTCACGAAATATAACGTCTTAACCATGAAGGTGAAATAGTAATTATTTAGTATGAGAACCGAAAATATTAAATTTTCAAAATAGAATAAAATAGTTAGAAAACTATTGTTGCACGTGGATTTTAATTCACACTATCGTATTCAGCGTCAAAAAATACATAAGATGCAATAAAACATTATGAACCATCAGCAATCACATATCTATAATCTATAGATATCTCCTAATATCTGTCTGTATTTTCTCCGATTTTTTTTCAATCAAACACTTGTAAAATGTTTAATTCTTTGTCCGTAAGAAATTTTATTGCACTAAAATATTCGCAATGAAATTTTCTATCTAAACACCAAATTTCAAAATAATCGGTCGAACCAATTTTCTTATATGTACGTTAAAGTGCGTGGTTTTAGGTAAAACTAACGAATTTAGTCGAAATTCTAACTTCAAACGGTTATAAAAAAATTTGACTAACGATTTTTGAGATTTTTTCAGGTCAAGTAGACATATATGTCAGGGAGATCATATTAAATTTTCAAGTCTTAATATCAAAAAGTCGGACATACTTCGCACGATAGGTGTTCTTCGCACGATGGGTGGGATTCTCTTGACGGGTGTATTGAATTTTAAAGAAACGATAAATCATTTCTTCAATAAAATGATTCTGAGCGAAGTTTCAAATACTATATAATAATAATAATAATTGGCGATAAGGTTATATTAATAAAATGATATTAAATAATGTTGGGTAAGTACAACATAATTTGTGTGCGTACACTTTCGTTTGTGTGTGTGCGTGCGTGTATGTTTGCGCACTGGCGCGTGATGTGTATAAGGTAATAAAAGTCTAAATAAAAATCAAATTTTTTAAATTAATAAATTGACAAACTCACAGTAATTAGTGTATTTAGAATTCTTGTCTCTTAACGGGAAAACCTGGGTTTTGAGCTGTTTATATAATTAACTTTATTTTCTGATAATAGTTACACCTTACACCAAATAAAATTCACTAAATTTTTTCAAATGTCTATTAATAGTCATAATTACAAAATAATCCATGTACATTTTTATTTATAGAAAATTATTTATAGTATTAATTTGTATAGTAATTTTTCCGAATTTTTTTCAATCAAAACCTAGTGAAATTTTTAGTTATTCATACATCAAAAATTTTCTTACACTAAAATATCCGCAATGTAATTCTCCATCTACGTACCATGTTTCATAAAGATCGGCTGAACCAATTATTTTTTATATGCGTTTAAGTGTGTAATTTTAAGTGAAACCAATGAATTCTGTCAAAATTCCTAATTTAAACAGTTATAAAACAAAAACTTGATTAACGATTTTCGAGATTTTTCGAGTACTGTTAAAAATACATATGAATATGATTGTATTAAATTTTCAGCTCTTAATATTCATACATTAAAATTTTATGAATTAAAAACTAACAAAAAACGAATAATTTCCAAAATTTTCAAAATACCGTACTTACCCCAAAATTGGTCAAATGTTTTTGAAAATTTTATTAGGTGTGCGCGTGACTATTTTTAGTAGTTGGTGAAAGTTTCTTTTATCTAGCTCCATTATTCTGGATGTTATGTCAAAAAAACAATATTGAATTTACGAAAATTCGCGTTATGCCGTTTTTTGTCAATTTTCGGGTAGTCTAGACGTGCGCTTAAAAAAAGTATTGAGAAATTGGAAAAATGACCTCCTAAAAAAACCGTCTTGACAACATTTCCGTTCTATAGAGTTACTGATCAAAACTTTTGGACCAATATTTCTATCCGAAATGTTGTTTCCATGCATACGAAAAAAAAAAACACACAGATTTGTAAAACCAATACATTCTTCGCTTTCGCTAAGAATCTAAAATCAAAAATTTTAATACATAAAAACTAACAAAAAATGAGAAATTTCCGAAATTTTCAAAATTCCGTAATTAACTCAAAATTGATTAAATCTCTCTGAAATTTTTATGAATTGTTCACTTAACTATTTTTAGTGGTTGGTGATAATTTCAAGTCTCTAGCTGCATTATTTTTGAAGTTATGGCAAAAAGTAATTTTCAATTTTACAGAAATTGCATATTTCGCCGTTTTTTGTCAATTTTTTTACAGTTTTTTTTAAAATGTTTTTTTATTTCATACAAATGACCTCTTTAAAGTACCATTTGGGTTCGAATTCGGATCTATAAAGTTACTGATCAAAACTTTTGGGCGAATATTTCTATACGAAAAAGTGTTCACAGAGGAAGAAAAAATATCCGGACATACTTCGCACGATGGGTGGGATTCTCTTGACGGGCGTATTTAATTTTAAAGAAACGATGAATCATTTCTTCAATAAAACGATTCTGAACGAGGGAAGTTAATAATATAAAAAATAAATCAGAATCTAAAATAGTTAAAATTTAAAATTATAACCAATTTTTCTTTAGGGAAATATTAAATTTCATTGCGAATACTTTGGTGCAATACAATTTTTTACGGACTAATAATTAAACATTTTACAAGGGTTTGAATGAAAAAAATCGGAGAAAGTACGGACAAATTCTTATAATATTTCTAATTAACACTCAAATGATTGGTAGGTAATATTTTTTCGCCATCTTATATGTTTTTCGACGCTGAATATGATGGTGTGAAATAAAATCTACGTGCACAAATAGTTTTATAATTATTTTATTCTATTTTAAAAATTCAAGATTTTTGGTTATTATACTAAATACCTACTATTTCAATGGAACTTTTAACGATATTAGTGTGGCGCAGTGGAACGTCTTGTAGTAAACCCCTGCACGAAGGGCCGTAGCTAGGCCCTGGCAAAAGTTATACGCAATTATACGAAAGGCGCAATTTCATCGAGTAGCAAAAAAATAAAAAGTTCTTTTAGTCTGTTATTATTATTTAATTATAATACAGAATAAAGCAATTTTTATAATAATAAAAGATATTTAGGTATATAATAAAATAAATATATACTTGTGCTATAATCAACAGAACGATTTTTTTTTTTTTCTAATAATAATGATCTTGACAGTTAAAAAAATGGAAGAGGGGGGGGCGCAAATTTGTTTTTTTGCCAGGGGCGCTACTGATTCTTTCTACGGCCCTGCCTGCACGTGACGTGGTATATTGCTGACTACGCGTCTAGCGAAACCTCAGCCGTACATGCGTTTGAACAGGACGTCAGTCTTAACGACTACACAAGTCTGTATATGTTTATTTTTAATGTAACAATATATTATAATAAAATAATAATTATTCTAATACACTAAAACCATTCCAATACCTAGAAGTGTGTTTAATTATATTTAAAACTACCTCTCTAGTTCACTCATGTCGATACATACGTATAAATAGATATATCTATACCAGTGATTCTCAACCTTTTTAAAGCCACCGCCCCCTAAAAAGCAAAATGTCTCTCAACGCCCCCCTTAAAAAAAAAAATTTATTAAAATGTAGTGCTATATTTAAAAAGTGTATAACTGAATACTTAATAGAAAATATATGTATTCATAAAGATGGGCTGGCATTCCATACATCATTAGTTGAATGTTTAATTCTTAAATCTGTTAATCTGCTAGATATTTCAATGTTTATTGAAAATGATCAAAAAATATATAATTACAGATAAGCCATGGAGCGTCATTCAGTGGAGTATCTGTGTTTCAGTTTTTATTTTACTCCAATATTTAGTCTGACGCCTACATGACTACTGTAAGAAATTTTATTGCACCAAAATATTCGCAATGAAATTTTCCATCTGGGTACCAAGTTTCAAAACAATCGGTTAAGCCAATTTTCTTATATGTACGTTAAAGTGCGTAATTTTAGGTAAAACTAACGAATTTCGTCGAAATTCTAACTTCAAACGGGTATAAACAAAAAAGTTGACTAAAGACTTTTTAAATTTTTCTAGGTCAATTAGACATATATGTCAGTTAGGTCATATTAATTTTTCAAGCCTTAATATCAATAATCGAAAATTTTATTACATAAAAACTAACAAAAAATGAAAAATTTCCGAAATTTTCAAAATGCCGTACTTAACTCAAAATTGCTCAAATCTTGTGAAAATTTCAAATCTCTAGCTGCATTATTTTAGAAGTTATATCAAAAAGTAATTAAACGGAAATCGCGGTAATTGCGTATTTTGCCGTTTTTCGTCAATTTTTCGAGTTTTCCCCCGTTTTTGGAAAAAATATTGAAAAATTGGAAAAATGACCTTTTAAAGTACCATCTGGGTGTGATTCCGATCCTATAGAGATACTGATCGAATTTTTCAGATAAGTATTTCCAGTGGTGTAGTCGTAAATATTGTTTTGGGTATACACCTCGATTCGTAAATATATAAAAAGTGGTGGGGTTCAACCTCCAATATATCAATTAACAATATTATTTATATGACATATTATATTGTTACA
>JAIPRM010005119.1:0-21225 GCA_025469315.1 Stegophylla sp. TES_Ste_2020 | reverse complement strand
AGTCGTTTTTGTCAAATTTTGGGTAGTTTTTTCCAAAAAAAACATTGAAGAATTGAGAAATTCAAAAAATGACCTCTCTAAAGTACAATCTAGAGGCGAATCTGGTTTCAAAAACTTATTGATCGAAACTTTTGGACAAGTATTTCTATACGAAAAGTTGTACACAGAAAAAAAAAAAAAGAAAAAAAGAAAAAATAAACATCATTGTAAAAACACTAGCTTCTTCACTTCGTTCAGAATCTAAAATAATATAAAATCGTTCAAATTTTTGTATTTGCCTGACTTGTAATAGGCCTAAGTGGATAACATAATCGTATAAAAACTAAATGATTTGACTTTTTGCATAATAATTTAGTAAAATACCCGATTCGACTATATGCCTACGGGCTACGACATATACATATATTGACTATTTTAAACAGTGAGTAAAAATTGTTTGAAAAACGTTTATTTAGATTTTCTTTACACGAATAAAATTTTACAAATTTACATGTTTTTATTCCCTGATTTTAAATGTAATTTGTATTTGAAATGCATTTTGGTAATTATTATTTCCATCTCTTATAATATTTTAATCAATAAATAATAATCTTAACTAAATACTTACATACGCACACAACTTTCTCCAACGGCAGGTAAGAACATAAAGAATCCAATGTGCTGTGTCTTGTGTCTATGTAGCAAATTATTACAATCTAATGGTTATCGGAAAGAATATTAATAATAATAAATATAATATTAATGTGGATAATATAGATTAGACTCTAATCATTAGAGTATAGTGTTTACAGGAGAAACGCGGAATTAGTTCCCGGGTCAAATGTTTACTGATTAATCCCGTTTACAGATGTATAAAACGATTATGAAATTACCCGCCAATCCTTTTTTTTTTTTGTTTTTTATAAGTATACTGTACGTATATATCTCAGATATACAGATATATAATATCTATGTACATCCAAATATTAATAATAATTGTTATAAATAGTTATTATTGCGTTATGTGTACATCTTATTAAATAGTTTACAATAATATTAAAGCTAGGTACACAAAATTATTGTAAATTTGGATTTTTAGTATCGGAATAAATATGTGTGTTTTTTATTTATTTTTTCTGTTCTGGGGGGGGGGTTTGAACACGACCCCCCCTCGTAAATACGCTACTGTGTTCATTTATCTTTGTATGATGTTTCTACAGAGTTACATTTTATGTCTAGCTTTCCATTAACAATTTAATAAAATATAATAAATGCGTACTATTAAATTTATTTTCATTTAATGTGTTTATCATTTATACAAACGACAGAAGTCTGCCACTGTTACAGTGAAGCCGTTCGGTAGTAAAAAACCATTGACTTGCGAAAAGTCTGACATTATTGAATCGATATAAAACAATAGAAACTCTAATTTAAATCAGCGTGTAATTAAATTTACAAATGTACTTATTTTGAAAACCAGATGCTTCTATACTCAGTGTAAAACAATGATTGAACAAATTAGTAATGTATGTTCATCCACAACTATAATAATTACACTTCATAATTGAGAAATTATAATCAATTATATAAAAATTATATTCCAGGTACATTACTTAACCCGTCCTTGATATCGTGGTGTCGAAGCCACTTAATAAAGTGAAGTGCTCACCTTCTCAGTATTTTGAAAACTACTTTTTTATTTGCCTCTTAATTCCTCGATATTTTCTTTACACGTTACCGCATCAAATACTTTTATAAATATAATATTTTATAAATATTTCTTGATCAGGTATCGACATGTAATGCCATCAGTATCAATACGCGTTGTGTTTACTCGATAGGAAAATAAACTCAATATACATTTTTTTTTAAGGATTGAAATATGATCAATTTTGTCTGGGTTTCAATGTTCTATGCTTATTAGTTATTAGTAATTATAAACCTTTCAGTTCATCTTGATCCCTAGCAACCGTCAGCCGAAGACCATGAACTGGACAAGTTATACATTGGTAATTGGTACCTTTTAATCTTAGAGTATTATGTACTCATCTACATTTAATATCAATTATTAGAATGATTTATTTGTATCCTATACTTCATTTTAAGTCTATCTAGCATCCCTCTAGTTTCATTAATTTAGTAGGGTTGTAATAAAAATATTAATTTAAATTTGAATAATGAATATAAAAACACTATATTATTTTGATTTTGGATGTTGTATATTTTTGTTTACCTGCTTTACTTCACTTATCTTTGTTTTACTTCACTTAGCTTTATTTTATTTTACTTTTCTATTAAATAAATAAATTAAATAAATAAAGAAAAGGAAAAAAAATGAGTAAAAGAGTATTAGAAAAATGTGCAAAATTTTTTTTTCATTTTCTCTAATTTTTCTTGCATCAAAATATTTCTCAAACTATTGTCTATCAATGATTAATATTTCATAAAATTTGAATTAAAAAAAAAAGATAGTTTCTGATTTTTTTTGCCTGATTTGGGGTAGGTTTTCTTAAAATTTGAAAAAGCAATTGAGAATTTTGAAAAATGGCCTCTTTAAGGTATCGAACTAGAAGCTAATCCGGTTTCAAAAAGTTGCTGGTTGAACTCTTTGGACAAGTATTTCTACATGAAAACGTGTATACCGACATAAAAAAATTAATAAAATAAAAATAAAAAAGAGAAAAAAAATAAAAAACAAAACAAATATCGTTGTAAAAACACTATCTAGCTTCTTCACTTCGTTCAGAATCTAAAATAACAAATACATTTGATGCAAATAAATCAAGAAAATTAAGAACAACTTACAATATGATTTTTTTTACGTCCATAAAATTATCATGTGTTATTTTCTACTCTATACTAACGAAACTCTTAACAGGAACGTAACGAATCATTATCTTCTTCTTATATTATATTAGATATTATATATAGATATATAATATCTATAAATATATTAATATTTATTTACACTAAAATAATAAAATTAAAAATAATGATAATAATTAGTAAAAATTCTATCCTCTACCCTTCTATTGCGACGTAGAGTGGGTTAAATTCTTTTTTGAATATTATAATATACTCAGGGCTATTATTGTTTGCTCGATGAGGATGATGACTATAATAATATATCGCAGACACTCGCGCTGGTTGTATTGGGCGTCGCGTGTTGTCCTCTAATTACCGGAGAATAAATTATTTAGAAACAAAACTTCTTTGTTTATTCATAGCCTATAGTGTTATCTTACGTTTTAGGTACCCGTGTAAAATATTTGGCGTCGTACTGTCATGGTCAAAACACGCCACTCGCGTGAAAAATTACTATTTTCAAGGTATAATTTGGAAATTAACAACATTTTTACCTCTACTCCGTGTAAAAATCTGAACAGTGAGTTCTGATACAATTATTTTCGCCCTTAGAAACGCATGAGCGTCCTTATAGTCGGCTATAGAGGGGGGGAGAATTTTCAAATATTTTCAAACTCTAGTATCTAACATTTTATAATATTGCTTCATTTACGTACCTATTGACAATCAGTACGTGATTAATGACAACAGAAGTAAATAATGCTTTTTATTTGAGCTATGTTTAAAATTTAATTAGGAAAAAACTTAAAAAAATAAGATATTTATTTTCCGAAAAAAATACATAATTCTAAATATGTCCCTATAGTGTTCAAATATGCTTGGAAGTATTTTTCAGTATACGTATTGTACCCCATTGTTAATAATAGTTGAAAATTTCAAATTTCTAGTACTATTTGTTTTGAAATTGCGACTAAGTGAAAATCTAGTTTATGATATATTTTACCGTTTGGACTTCAATTATTGGTAATTTTTCATTCTTATTGGAAAAACAACTGAGATAATCCAAAAATTATCCCTTTAAAGTACCACGCCATAGAAATTTTTTACCGGACATAACTAATATGTAGTGATCCGAGTATTTTTTTGAATAAAATGTTTCCATTGAAAACAAATTAATATCATCAACCAGTTAGAATATGTGTTCTACTTAAAAATATAATAAATATAAAAGATTAAAATGTTAGGGGGATCACTTCTATCCCTCGTCTTTAAAGTGTTGTACCTGTGGAAACTGATTTCAATATAAATTTTTATACTGAATTTGATTTTATTCACAATTTCTTGTTTAACAATTTTATTTATTTAAATTGCAAAGGAAACGTTTTATTTATTATTATAAGTCACTATTATTTTGCAAAATTAACGTTTTAAATTTTAATCAAAAATATTATAAATATACGCTATTTATTAAAGAAATACATTTCTATGCATTTATGCAGATTAATTAATTCTTCCTTTTGTTTCTCATTAATATTGAAATTACCCTATTAATGTCTTTTTGTCTTCAAATCAACTTCTGTTTAATTCGCACATATAAAATAATTAAGTTTGTATTAATTGCGTCGTATTCCATACGCACAATAAAATCAGGGAGGTATCAATTTTGATAAAAAGAAAAAAAATTCTTCCTTTGTTTGTGTTATTTACATAAATTTGTGTAATTAAGTAGGAAATCGTGATAATTACATTTGTTTGTTTTATGTATCGTTTAAAATTATGAGCTTTGACGTGACGTTTGTAAATTATAGCTAAACGATTCCGCGGCATGTTTTACAGGACGCCGGAAATAATTGCTTAGTTACGCCAATAGTTGTGAGTCCAAAACGGTCACTACAAAATGTGTAACAATAAAAATTACCGAAATCGTTTAAAATCGTAATGTTTGGATATTGTCGATATAGTAACTATTATCATTCACGGAACACATTTAGTACGAATAATAAGTATTTCACTGCAGTCCCTATTACATATTTCTAAAATTTCGTGCTACACATATTTTGTTCTTTGTACAATGAGTCGATATAGAGACAGCAACTCTCTCCCCCCAATTTTACCATATCATTACTATGAGAAAACCCTTTTTTATTTATATAAAATTTTTTATTTCTTTTTTTTTTTGTTAATTGTTTAATTGCTATTTATATTATGTTTAATTTATATTATATTTATTTAATAGTAGTAATACGCAACAATGTTAAAAAAGTTAAATTTTTTTAATTATTCCACATAATTTTGTTATTTTTTTTTTTGATGCCTAGTTATTTAGTTTTTATTTTACAAATCCAACAAAAAGATAAGTTTTCATTTTAAAATTAATTAATCAAAAGATCGAGACTTAATCTTATTATTTTTACCAAAATTTTCTTCTGAGGTAACACTTGTTATTTTAGAAAAAATGAATGGATATTGCCAAGCCTATTTTATAACTAGTCAAGTAGTATTATGGATTTGGATAAGGATCAAGAAGGGGAGTTAAAAAAAGCCGGACATACTTCGCACGATGGGTGTTCTTTGCATGACGGGTGGGATTCTCTTGACGGTTGTATTGAATTTTAAAGAAACGATAAATCATTTCTTCTATAAAACGATTCTGAACGAGGGAAGTTAATAATATAAAAAATAAATGAGAAAAAAAATGTTAAAAAAATGTCCAAAATTTTTTTTACACATTTTCAAAATTTTCTTGCGCCAAAATCTTTCTTATATGATTTTCTATCTATGTTTAAATTTTCATATAGTTCGGATTAAAAAATGATGATTTCCGAGTCGTTTTTGTTAAATTTTGGGTAGTTTTTTCCGAAAAAAAAAAAAAAAAATTGAAGAATTGAGAAATTCAAAAAATTACCTCTTTAGAGTACCATCTAGATTCTAGAGGTAAATCCGGTTTCAAAAAGCTGTTCATCGAATATTTTGGACAAGTATTTCCATACAAAAAGTTGTACACAGAAAAAAAAATAGAAAAAAAAAAATAAACATCATTGATAAATCATTGTAAAATTGAATAATCGTTGTAAAACAAAAACATCATTGTAATTCACTTTGTTCAGAATCTAAAAGGAGTATCAGAAAATATCAGGAATAACATTAATGATTTTGTTTAAATTTTTGACTTCATATACCTTTGAGATTTAGGATTTTCCACGCTTATAAACATTATTAAAGCAAAGAAAGGAGAAAATCTCCTATACTTCTTGTATAGGACTCATCTACTTGTCCTCGTATCAATTAAATTACTAAAAACCAATAACAAATAAATATAACTAGTGTTTTTACGGTTGATTTATATATTTTTTTCTACTTTTTACTATTTATGAAAACACTTTTTCGTAATAGAAATACTTGTCCAAAAGTTTCATACTGTAACTTTATAGACCAGAAAATATAGCCATTTAAGAAGGTCGTATTTCAAAAATCTCCATTTAGTACAAACGACAAAATATGCCGTAAACGAGATTTTCACGAAATCGATTTTATTAATCTCGTCAAAACTTCAAAACAAATAGAAACTAGAAATTTTCACCCATTATCATCAGTAGTTTAATATGGCGAGTGAAAAATTAAAAAAAACATTTTTACCTCTTTTGGAATAAATATAGAACTTTGGATATTATCATTTGAAAATTTAACATAATCTCGCTCATATATAGTTTTGTCTCATGAACATAGGGACACCTTATAAATATTGTAAGTCAACTTTATTTTTTATCACCATTTAAAGTCAAATTTTTTATAAAACTAATAGTTTTTACGCAAAATAATTAATTTTTTTCCCGTCAAAACCTCATAAAACATTAATTTTTATTCTTTTATCAAAATAGATTTCAAAAAAATGTATATTCTTCTAAATGAGGTATTAATTTTCATGAAAGTCAACCGTGTTTAAATTATGGAATTACAGTTTAGATTGCGAATGGGAGCTACTTAAAATTATGTCGATATATCGAATTTGCAATATCGATTTATTGATATACTGAGTGCTAAAATTGTACTGAAATTAAAATGCTTATAAAAACAACTTAACTTTTCAAATTTTTTTGAATTTAGCTGGTTTCTTAAGCCCAAAATAATATTTTCTGCTTTATAAAATAAACATTAACTCAGAACACCGGATACTATAACAAATGGATACTGATGAGTACTTTGAATCCAATATTTTATGGTTGGTTGGTTAGGAAACATTTTGGTTGATTAAAAATAAAATAATAACATTCGGTAGGTATCTACAACAAAAGATCATCGATTTTATCAAATAGATATATCAATAAATGTTAATTTATTCTTTTTAGAAAATCGATACATTTTTCTCATGGCGAGTTCAGATGACGGTTACTTTAAATATTTAAAATATATTCTTTATCATTACTTAACATATTACAAAAATTTGATCATTTACACGAATAATGAAATGTACATGGATTATTTTGCAGTTATTAATAATAAACATTTTGCTAAACACACTGATTGTAATGTTGACAATTTGTTGTTTATTTGATCTCTGCTCAGAATCGTTTTATTGAACTAATGGTTTAATGTTCGTTTAAAATTTAACACAACCTCCAAGAGTATTCAATCCGGGGAGCAAATAATGCCAGTGGTGCGAAATATGTAACATTTTTTTTTTTCTAAAATCAATATTTTAATTTTAGATTCTGAACGAAGTTTTTACAACGATGTTTATTTATTAATTTTTTCTTTTTTTTTCTGTGTACAATTTTTTGTTTGGAAATACTTGTCCAAAAGTTTCGATCAATAACTTTTTGAAACCGGATTTGCATCTAGATTGTAATTAAAAGAGGTCATTTTTTGAATTTCTCAATTCTTCAATTTTTTTTTTGGAAAAAACTACCTAAAATTTGACAAAAACGACTCGGAAATCATTATTTTTTGATCCGAATTTTATGAAAATTTAAACATAGATAGAAAATCATATAAGAAAGATTTTGGCGCAAGAAAATTTTGAAAATGTGAAAAAAAATTTTGGACATTGTTCGAACATTTTTTTTTCTCATTTATTTTTTATATTATTAATTTCCCTCGTTCAGAATCGTTTTATTGAAGAAATGATTTATCGTTTCTTTAATATTCAATACACCCATCAAGAGAATCCCACCCATCGTGCGAAGTATGTCCGGCTTTTTATACACTACTTTACTTTAATGTTCTGTCGAAACGAATCGTTACAAAAAACGTGCCGTTAACATAAAAATATGGTCGAGAACCTTGTGTTTTAAAGTTTTGAATTAGGGATGTAATTCACATTTTTCACCCCAGTGTGTAACAATGGTTTTCTCCGCGGTTTCAAGTGGTTTTTTTTTTCGCACAAAGAGGTATGTTACAATGCCAATTGCAATACACTTTTACATACGCTCTTTATACCCCGTTATTAATATTAATCACACGTTTACAGTCGTATGATTCGCGTGCCGTTCGGCCCCGGAGTGGGGGACGTCGTCGGCGACAGTACATTATTTTTCAAGCGCGCGTTCCCATTTTTTTCGTTTTTCGTTATTCTTTTATTCTTTAGTTCGCGTGATATTTCCCTCGGAATGGGTTTCTCGGGATTTTTCGTCTAGTGTATCGCACATTTGCGTATTGTACGTGTATATCGTATAATATACTGAAAAGTCGTCGTCGTTATTCCCCCCCCCACCCCACGTCGACGTACCATAAATGTATATGTAGGGGCATATTGTATACAGTGTGTCCTGGCCAATAACTTTATTACAGTGGCGTAGCCAGGAATTTTTTTCGGGTAGGGCTGATCAGTTGAATACATTATATGTAGTGCAATTAGGACTAATTTTATAGGGGCTAACATGTTTATTTGATTGATTTAGTTCTCCAAAGGCTAACAGTTAAGGTGCTCAAACGTGCAGTCACCTTCAGCAATTTTCAAAAAAATATTGGGAGGAGGATCTGAGTGATTTTTTTAAGGGTGGCTGAATACTAGTGACGGATACAAGGACAAACGCGCCTTCTTGCACCTCCCCGTTCACAAAAATCGATTTTCCCTCTAAAGGAAATGAAAAAAATATATGACCCCCTCCCCCGCTTTTTTCGTTTGTTTTTTTCTCATTATAGTCGCCAGTTAATTGTCATTTGTACCATAAACGTTGAAATAGTCTGGATGTGAATAGGAAATACAACCAAAACCTAAAAATGTATTTTATATGATCATATGACCTTTCCTTTTTATATTTTGCTTGTTTACTTAAAATTTCCCCTCTTGTTCATAGCATTTGTATTTTCCCATTGTAGAAAACAACACAGAGAAAAGAAATAAAACTACTAAGTCGATGAATTGTGTACCTATACAATTATATTAAGCATTAAAATTTAAAATTTATAAACATTTTTAAATTATGTCTTCATCAAACATTTTTTATCTCTTCTGATCTTATCACTTATTACTTTTTTCAACAACTATCAGCTACAATCCCATATTTTATATTATTTATAATTAATTATGAAATGTAATTTAAGATTTCCTGAAATTTCGTGATGGGCTGCAGCCCCTTCAGCCACCCCCTTGGCTACGCCCCTGCTTTTTTTTGTAAACACTACTCAATTTGTAAACACAAATAAATTATACTTGAATAAAAATAAAAATCATAATTTATAAGACATCAGATATTATTTGAGCTATTACCAGACGCGTATGTACTCGATCGTAGCGCAAAAAATAACCGACATAGCCATAGGTACAGTGTTGTAGTCGTAGAAAAAGCAGAGGGTATACGCCAGCGATGGATGTCCTTCTGAAGGGCACATGTTGTTTATTTCTCTGAAAATTTACTAAATTGTTTTACGTTTTATTAACAAATTAGAAAAGATTAACTACATTAAAAATAACTAATATTAGCTCAACAATATACTATACAGTATATTGGGAACCACTATTAAAGTTATAAAGTTAAACCTATACCATTATTTAGATTTAAGACTAATGTTCTAAGTGTATTGGCTAACCTATTTATTTGTGTTACCTATATACAAATTAAAATTGTAAAATTTAAAAAAAAACCTCATTTTTTATTAGTACTATTGTATAATTGTTTTGACCTTACACAATTTTATTTAAAAAAAAAAAAATTATTAAAATAATAGTACCCATTAGAAAACTTTATTGCATGCATATGGTAGCTTTAATAAATACAATTTAAAATTTAAAAAGAATTTTAGTAGAAAATATTCCGTAAGTGTCGATTTTACAGTAACAATTTACTTTATCGCTAATCTAAGTTTTCATCTAATTAATCAGAAATAAAAAATGTATATTATAATTTGGGATATATTTAAAATCAAAAAGAGAATACTATCTTAATTAGAAGGTATATGGCGTATAGTGCCGAATACCCTTAGGTAGAATTTTAAACATGCTTCATTTAAAATTAAAATAACTACCTAATGGAAAATATTTGGTTATAATGGTTATATTGTTATATAATAAAATTATTAATTATTTGTTCTATGTATATTTATCATTAGACATAAATGATTATTATTTACTAATAGTCTTCATAATTTTTTATGATAAAATATTAAAATTATTTTTGAAAAAATGTTACACTCTGTACACTGTACTGCTAGAGTGTCGTTGTAAACTAAATGTAATGAGCTTTAAATATTAAACTGATACTGAAATGTGTAATATTGGACCTGCAAGAAATAATAAAAAGGTATAAAACATGTGTTTGCGTTATTATCCCACTACTAAGGTACAAAAGCGTAAATCAATTTTGCGCTATTGGACCATGGGTAAAAATAGACGACTAGCCCTTTTTGTACATTAGTAGTGGGATAAAAGCGAAATTAATAAACATTATACATTTTTATGAAAAAATAATTTATGTTATTTTATTGTTTTATGTGTACACGTTTTCGTATAGAAATACTTGTCTAAAAGTTTCGTACAGCAACTTTTTGAATCACAATTTGCCTCTAGATTGTACATTTAAGAGGACATTTTTGCGAAATTTCTTAAAATTTGGAAATAACTACCCAAAATTTGACAAAAAAGACTCGGAAACATTCATTTTTTAATTCTAATTTTATGAAAATTTAATTATAAATAGAAAATAATATTAGATATATTTTGGCACAAAAAAATTTGAAAATTATTTTTTCATAAAACACTTTTTTCTACAGATTTTTTTTTTACTATTCTCAGTCACTAGTGAAATATAAAACTGGCCAAGTACAATATATATATATATATATATATTTAATATTAATAAACTTTATAATTTTTGAGTAAAATTGCCTTATACAAGCTAAAGCTCCTTTCAGAATCTTCTTATATAAGGAACATTTTATCGTTTCTTTAAAATTCAACATAGCTACAAGAGTATCCAGGACCGTAGTGGAGGGTATACGGTGGTATAAATACAGTATATCTATTGGTTAAGGTCGTATAGTCTGTGTTCTTGTGAAAATATCCCAAAATATTATATGTAAAATTATTATATTTGATTGATTACGATATTAGTGATATCGATACATCTTTTTTTATTAATTATTAAAACATTAAACTTAAACAGCTTGATTAAATTAAAGAAACAAAAAAAAAAAAAAAATTAAACAAATAGGGATCTGCAGCGCATCCACCTTTAGTTTAAAGCAACTAACCTATGGCATGCGTGCCAAAGTTGGCACGTAAGTTGAATTTCAGTGACACGCCTTTTCTCTTTCTGAGTGGAGCGTAAAAGCTTATGATTTTACAACACTTTTTTGTACAAATATAATATATAAGTGAAAATTTAGAGGAGTAGTTTTTCAAAATTCGCATTTTTTCAAATGTTGACACAGCATAAAATGTTTATTTCACGTCATTTTATTTCGATTTGATTATTTATTTGGTTACTTAAGAAATTGTGATACCAACCAGTCAATTTGATGAATATTATTATTATGGTAACTACGGTAACACAGTGCATGTACCCAAGTCAATAAACGTAATTTTTTTAATGATATTTATTTTTGACGTTTGTAACCATCGTAACGATAGCTCCACTCAGAATCGTTTTATTAAAGAATTGTTTTATCGTGTCTTTGAAAATTCAATAAGTACCCCACTAAGAACATCCCATCTAAGGAGTGATACCCCTGATGTAATATATATCCGGATATTTTACACTTGAAATGTACGTATATAAAAATTCTCATATTTTGTTTTTTTTTGGAGGGGAGGGGGGCATGCAGATAATTTTAATATTCTCGATTGTGAAATTTTAGCACTATAACTAAAAAACGTTCGCCACCCCTGGCTTATAGTATACCCTCTGGTTTTTTTTACGACTACAGCACTAAGAGTATCCCACCCAAGGTGCGAAGTACGTCCTTTTTTTTTACAATTATGCAATTATGTTTGATTTTTTTTTTTTTTTTACGAGTGCAAACGTTTTCGTATATTTTTCCAAAAGTTTTAACCATCAACTTTTTGAATCAGAATTTTGCTTTAGGTCTAGGTGGTACTTTTGAGAAGTTATTTTTCAAAATGCTCAATAGATTATCCGAGATTTCGGAAAAACTACTCAAAATTGACAGGATTTTTTTTTTTTTCAATCCAAACTTTATGAATTTTAAATATAGACAATTAAATAAAAAAAAATATTTTAGTGAAAGACATTTTTAATTTTTAGTTAATGAATTTTTTTTTCTTTAAATTTTTTTCTTACACTTTTTTCCTCTTCTCAGTTAATAGTTGGATGTGAAATTGGTGGGAGTAAAAAAATTTTTTTTTTCTAATCACAATGAACATTATAAATTTTAGGAAAAAACAATAATTTTATTATCTTATGTAAACAGCGGAGCTTTTCTCAGAATCGTTTTATCGAAGAAATGATTTATCGTTTCTTTGAAATTTAACACATCCACCAAATGAGCATTCAAATAGAAAAAAATACCCTCGGTGTGGTGTACGTCCTGCTATTTTAAATATAAATCACCAGTACCTATTAACAGCTTTGACCGCGCGGGTGGTTTTTAAGAAACGTAACCACGCTTGTGGGGTAATTTTTTGACCCATATGGAAGTCAAATGGATATTTTAAACATAATTTACAAAGAAACATTACCTGTGAACTTATGTTTATTTTATTTCTATTAATATATTATGTAAATTGTATTAATAGAATATAAATAGTATAAAAAAAAATTCAATTGAAAATACTGTAATCTAGATGTTTTATATAACTTATACAAAAACTAAATTTAATTAAATTTAACATATTTTAATTGTTTGTTATGCGACGAGTGAACACTAATAGCAGAATAATGGTGGAATTTACTCGATAACCAAACTCTGTAATATTTAGGAAGTTACATGAAATAATGAAGTGATAAATTTTACGATGACGGCGGTATTGCGATAATTAACTAGGGATCATTAATTACCCCACGCGCGTTATCAAAAGGGTTAATTTAATATACAAAAAATTATTATTTTCTTTGGAAAATGTCCGTATATCAAGTGTTTTTCATTTTAGATCAATAGTTTGACGAACGGTGGCAATAGCTTGACGGTAGTGACACATTTTCGAGGAACACATCCCCCTTTGTCACCACTCCGCCGTCGTTGTGTTCAAAATTTTGAAATTTATCTTTCGTAATAAAAATGTAGTATTAATATAACGTTTTAAAAAAATGTACGTAAAAAAGTTTCGACAAAATTGAACGGAAATAATTTATCGGCAGGACACAAAGGATCGGAAACCCGTTCGCACGCATATGATGCACACCTAAGCTTGTATACTTCCTTGTACTTTTTTTTCCTTTTTAGAACAACTGCCGTTAAAGTTTTTATCGCAACTGTGTTGGCCTTTTTGTCGTTATCTCAACTCGAACCGTTGATTATACGCTGCCGCTTTCTTTACCGCCGCCGTTGCTTTTTGGATTTTTATCTCTGCGGGGTTCGCATCACTATTTATTTATTTTTTTATTTGTTTGTTTCTCTTTTCTTTTTTTTTTACCTGCACAAATCCCCGCGGTACCGAAATCATTTCGAGTCGTTTGGTGAAATCACGTCTGCTACTCGTGACGATATTCGCTGTAGCCGCTGTAGAGTCGCGAACATCATACATATTTTCAATTTTGAAATTTCGAATATATTTTTCAAACATCAAATGTAATTGTACATAAATGACATTAAATGAAACTAATTATTACAGTTCAGTCGATAATTGGACCGGTGTAATTAATAATAATAATAATAAAGAGTATTAAATAATAAAACAAATAAAATGTTTATATATTAATACTCAATAATAAAAATAATAAACCTATGATATATAGGTAAGTAAAAATAAAGTAAATAAAATCAATGCATAGTTATTATACTCTATATATTAATAACAAAATAAATATATAAATAAAATAAATAAATAAAAATAAACTTAGCCTGGAGTATTATAATTTTTTCATTAACGATTTTAAAAATCATCATCAGGTTAAGAAAAATTGTCAATGAAAAGTAAAAAGATTTAAATGAGATGTAGAAATTGATAAAATAGTCGTTTTACATAGAGAATATAATAAGAGAGATTATTTAAAAATGAACAGAGTGTGTACATAGATGTGTTAAAAAGTGAATTCTATGTGTGTTTGTTACTATTATCTAAAATATATTAATATACCTATTATATTATTTTTAAAATCTGTTTGAACATTTAAGATATTATTAAAATTATTTTTCTCTATTTCATTGTATATATGCAACTCTTCTAATAATACTGATATAATTTAAATGTAGTTTTGGGTAGTTAATATGTCTAAATCTTTTAGATTCTGAACGAAGTGAAGCTTATGATTTTACAATGATGTTTATTTATTTATTTATTTTTATTTATACCGAAATTAATATTGTGGTTGTTTTCTAAAACATGTTTAGCGAAATTTGAATTAGGGTTATTTTTTTTAAATTTTATTTCGGATATGTGTTCTTTATATCTTGTTTTGAAATTTCTGTTAGTCCTACCTATATAAAATGTATTATAGTTGCATTTAAGTTTATATATACCAGCATTATGAAAAGAAGGAGGTAGTTTTGTGAATTTTTTATTTAGAGTATTACTTAATTGATGAATTAAAAATGTAATTCAAAAACAATATTGGGAAAAAACATTTTTTTTTTGTTAAATGACAGTTAACTAAAATAATGGATTTGATGAAAACCCTGAAAAATAGTAAGTAGGTATTGTAAATTATATAAAAGTGAATTATTTACTTTCGTTTAATTACTGTGCTAATAATTTTAAAACAGTATTTACATATATTTGTCTTCAAAATTATTTGAACAATAAATAATTGTGTACACTTTAGCATTAAATAAGGGCTTGGAAGTTATAGGAACTAAAAATAAAATTATGTGTTTGGAAAAAAGGTTAAATATGCAATTAAAATGCCAAAAAAATGGTTGTTAATTAAATATGTAAATATGCCAAAAAAAAAAAAAAAAAAAAAAAAATGATGTAAAATATACAAAAATAAATGTATAAACTTCACTATATTTCGTCGGAAAACTGGTTGGCGTTTTGACTTTTCAGTGAACTGAAAATATAGTTGAAAAAATATATTTTAAATATTTGTGAAATATATAATAATGAGTCAAGAAAGAAAAATATTTTTTTTGAAATGATTAAATGTGCACGATATGCGTATGAGAAAGTCAATGAAATAATATGTACTTTTACCTTAAAACTGACCAAATATAAAAAAATATGTTTTTTTAATTTTTAAACTCATCGTTTAACTAGAATATCTAGCTCGGTCTGCTGTAAATCGAGAACATAATATAGAACATAATGCATCTCCAACACTTTCCGAGCCCTACTAATAATAATAAAATTATCATTGAATACTTTTTATAAATTACAAAATAAAAGATTCATGTTTATTGTTGTAATACGTGACGCACTTATAGATATTTGTCATTATATTCAATGTCATATTTCTGATATCAAATTTCGTTTGATTTATATTCAGACGTGACGCAAATCGAACACACTTTAATGAATTTGAACACGCAAGAGTGTGCGACTTTTGAAAGCGTAATTTAAATATCATTTTAGTTATAAATGTTATCAAGTCACTGCGGCTGATGTCGTATATTATATAAAATACATTTTTCCTTTATTGAATTTGAGACTAGATTTGCTATAAGCTGTATGTGAATTTACATTACCTCATGAACTTTTTACGTATATACGTATGGTGCAGATTCGAATAAAATCAAAAGGGGATTTATTTGAACTTTTACCGAACAAAATATACATGTAAAATAAGAGCGATGAGACAGGTCGAAGACGGGTTCCTAACTTAACATTTCAATTGAAACTCATATCCGGCCTGGTGGACCTCTACATTATTAGCAGCAGCAGCAACCGATTTTAGGATCCCTAACCGTCAATCACCGAACATAGTTCGAAAATACGTCCCTTCCTCTCCGTCTTTCGTTACCTACGTATCCTTCCCACATTTAATATATGTATATATATATATATTATTCACTAAGAAAAACCCTGCTTTTGAATGTTACAACATTCTGTTACTTTTCATTCGTATGTGATAATTAGGGCCCGGAACTTGATGCATTTACATCTTTTTTTATTTTGCTCAAATGTGTTGATCGTCTCTACAGAAATTTGATTCATAAAATACAGAATCTAATGGCACAATTTTTATTTTGCATTTTTTGGGGAATTTTTTGATTTACGGTCATTTTTTAATATTTTTGGTGCATTTTTTTCATTTTTCTATATTTTGTTCATTTATTTGCAAATATAATTAGTAGGTATGATATTTTTTTTTTGTTACAGAGTAGACAAAAAACAAAATTTTAAGAAAAGTAGAAATTTTACATTTCTAGAATTTGTAGAATCCTCAAGAGTATTTACATTTTTTTTTTCAAGTTTATAAAAGACAAAAGATAAATGTTTAATGTCATTTTTACTGTAGTACGTACTTCAAGAATTTCGACAAAAAAAAAATTTCACTAGATTATTAATTGATTAATATTTTTTTTTCGCGTTTAAAAATTGTAATGATATTATTATTTATTAATTGTATATATTGAATTTATAAATTGTAATTATATTTTTACTATCATTTTTTAACATTTTTATGTCATTTTATGCATTTTTTTTAGTGCATTTTTTACATATTTTTAGGTCATCAAGTTCCGGGCCCTAGTGATAATACTTAATTATGCTATTTACGTGTGTATCAATAACCATAATATAATGCATTCATACAATTAATACCAATCATAATGTCTAGGTCAGTGATTCCTAAACTTTTAGATTCTGAGTGGAGCGAAGAAGCTTATGATTTCACAATGATGTTTATTTTATTTTTTTTCTCTTTCTGGAAACACTTTTTCGTATAGAAATACTTGTCCACAAGTTTTTTTATAGTAACTTTATAGATTCGAAATCACACCCAGATAGGATTTTAAACAGGTAATTTTTCAAATTTTTCAATATTTGTTTCAAAAGCGTGGAAAATCTGCATAAAATTTGATAAAAAACGGCAAAATATGCTACTACCGGAATATTCATAAAATTGAAAATTGTTTTTCAACATAACTTCAAAAATTATATACCTAGAAACTTGAAATTTTCATCAACTGCTTATGATGGTTATGAAAATACTTCATACAATTTTTAAAACATTTGATCAATTTCGAGTTTATTATAGCATTTTGAAAATATTGGAGATTTCTCGTTTTTTTTTTTTTTTAGTTTTTATACAATACAATTTTTAATTTTTTTGATATTAAGATTTGAAGATTTAATATAATCTCACTCACGTATATGTCTAATTGACCTGAAAAAATGTCGAAAAGTAAGTCAGTTTTTTTCTCTATAACCGTTTGAAGTTGGAATTTTGACAAAATTTGTTGTACCTAAAATTACACACTTTAACGTACACAAAAGAAAATTGGTTTTTACCGAACTTTTTGAAACTTAATACATAGGTGGAGAATTTCATTGCAAATATTTCTACTATGTATATATTATAAATAGATAAAATATACCTTCTTTTAGAACATACATATTTAAATTACAGTTTTTTAAATATCGTAGAATAAATAGAAATATCATACATAATAATAACTGTTCTAAGCGAAATACATCAGTTGTTTCATCAACCAATACTGAAAAACACTTGAATTTATTTATTTCGACTATTTGTTCTCGTATGATATTTCTGAAAAAGTCTATAAAATTATTCTGGATCAAGAGATTCAAATAAGAAGCATTCAACTTATTATTTTCGAGATGCTCAATTAAATATTTATGACCGCATGAAACACACATTCGTAGTAAAGCATACAAATTGCCATCTCATTGTGTTGGAAATTTTCTGATTGAAGTGGTCCGGAATCATTTGTACCAGGAAAAGCGCTTTCTTGTCGACAAAGGATTATGGTTTGTATAATCGGAATTAATCTTTTACGATTTGTTCTGATTTGCGAAGCACGAATCTAATTTTTGTGCAATATTTTGTTGGTTTTTCGAAAAAAAAAAAAAAAAAACAGCTAAAAGTTTCTCACTTCGAAGAATATTAGTCATATGAAAATCATTTTTAAAGTGATCATTAAATAACTCAATTGCTTTTTCCAATTAGTAAATGATTTTATAAGTTTTAAGTGGAAAGCTTTTGATTATTGTCCTTACCTCCAGATTTCTGATCAAATATTACACAATATTTACATACTGCACCACCACTATCAATTTTTGTACATAAAAGTCGTGAAAAATGTTCAAACCAACTGAACTGTAATTTTTATTTTTTGAAGTTATATAATTTTTATCGTATATTCAAGAAGAAGACAAGATTTTAATTTAAGTTTATCGCACAACTGTTTATTAAAACAGAAGCTAATATAATATTGTTGTTTCTCAATCTCATTTGTTTGTTCTCCGCTTAAATTTACTCCAATACTATCTGTCAATGATGATTTTAATGTTTTATCATTGACGATCTCTAACGATTGTAAAATACTTGGGGCTGTTTAATCACTTGATTCATCCATTATATCTTTTCGGTTGGAAAGTGGGGAAATTATTAGTCTAAAATATATAAAATGTTTATTCTTTAGTGGTCTATAAAATATAGTATGATAATATGAATTTTAACTTTAGCAATGTAATTTACAAACAAGAATTTATAGATGGCATAAAAACAACATCTGAAAACTCACCAATAACCTCAACGATAAACCCTAACAACAGCAACCAAATTGACCTAAACTCCACTATAACACTCAATGAAATGGAAACTGCGCTTAATAAATGTCAGAGAAAAAGCCCTGGCCCTGACAGCATCCCCTTTTGTTTTATCTTAAACCTTGGCAAAATAGCGAAAAAATTCTTATTGGATATATACAATAATATATGGCACACAGGTGATATACCCAAAGAATGGAAAAAGGGAATAATAATTCCTATTCTTAAACCAGGGAAAAACAAACATTCTACTGATGGAATAGACCTATTACACTCCTAAATATAATGACAAAAATCATGGAAAAAATCATAAACCTAAGATTAATATGGTTTTTAGAAAAAAACGAAATATTATCTAAAGAGCAAAGTGGTTTTCGACACAACAGATCAACAATGGACAACCTAATTACAATAAAAACTGAAATAGAAAATGCTTTCAAACACAAACAAATACTTGGAATGATCAGTCTGGATATAACAAAGGCATACGATTCTGTATGGAGACATAGAATACTAATTCTACTGAGTAAAATTTTGACAAACGGCAACATGTTCAAATATATTACAAACTACCTAAAAGAAAGACAATTCCAAGTAAAAGTATCCCATACCCTATCAAAGACTTTCAGCCAAGAAAACGGCATTCCACAAGGATCATCCCTGGCAGTCACACTTTTTCTCTTGGCCATTAATGACATTGTTGAAACAATAAAAGTTCCTGTAAAAGCTAATTTATTCGCCGATGACTTCAACATATATTGCAGAAGCAATAACCTAAAAACTGTCCAAGAGCTTCTCCAAATAAGTGCTAACAGATTAACTGACTGGTCAAAAAAAACTGGTTTCTCATTCTTGAACCTCAAATCTCAAAGCATAATCTTTACAAAACAAAAAAAAATTAAAGTCCTAAATATAAAATTAGATAATTTAGATATACCTCACCACAATAAAATTAAAATTCTAGGAATAACATTTGACTTAAAACTTAATTGGGTACCTCATCTAAAAAATATCCGTGACTCAATATCTCAAAAACTAAATATAATTAAAATAATTGCTCACACATCATGGGGTGGTGACAGCTCATCTCTATTAATGATTTATAAAGCTTTAATTCGATCAAAAACAGACTATGGCTCTATACTATTAAAAAATGCCAAAACCAACCACTTAAACATGATACAAACCAAATTAAATACGGCCATAAGATTATCAATCGGGGGATTTAAATCTAGCCCAATTGAGAGTATTAGAAACATTGCTAATGAAATGCCATGTAACCTTAGAAGAGAAAAACTACTTCTAGTATATTGTGCCAGAACCAAAAGAAACACAAATAACCCTGCAATCAAAGTAATAAATACATATATATATATATATATATATATATATATATGAAGCCGAAAAAGAAAATATAAAAATAAACAATATTTTAGAAAGAAAACCTTATAATTTCTTACCATGGAACACAACATACAATGTTAACCTTACTCTTACAGAATTTAAAAAAGAAAACACAATGCCTTACATATATGAAAGCATGCTCAAAAACATATTGCAAGAGCATCCAAACAGTGTACACATATATACCGACGCCTCTAAAACTAATGATGGAGTCGGGATAGCAATAATAATAAACAATAAAACAATAGCATACAAACTGTCACCTCAAGCCTCAATATTTACAGCAGAAACAATGGCAATATATAAAGCTGTAAAATACATCCACACAGAATACGCAAACCCCCAAACAAAATTCATAATACTCAGCGACTCACTCAGCAACCTAATCGCATTAACAAATACACGTAATCAACCAGACATCACAAACCTCATCCAAGAAGAAAGTTTCCTTGCAGAAAAAAAAAATAAACATATACATTTTGTATGGATTCCGGGACATATAGGCATTCCTGGAAACGAAATGGCTGATCAAGAAGCTCACAAATCATAATGCAATAGTCTCAACATCAACTGCAACCTTAAATTCTATTACATTCACAGACGCAAAGAACCAAATAAATCTATACTTAAATAAAAAATGGCACTCTCACTGGCGTAAACTTAACACCAAACTTAACAAAATAAAAAACAATATAAACCTATGGAAAGCTCCCGAACTCAATAGAAAAGAAGAAACCATAATAAATCGT
>JAIPRM010005118.1:0-21230 GCA_025469315.1 Stegophylla sp. TES_Ste_2020 | reverse complement strand
AATTCTTTTTTTAATTCAATAAAATTGACTTAAATTCGCCTAAACTTTTGACAAATATGCATAGGGTAGTTAATGATTTAAAAAATAGGTTCGCCCCCTCCATGGAAACTGTCTAGGGACGCCCCTGATACATATAAATATCTACGTATTGTGCTATTATTGACTTCTAACTTATAAGTAATACAATACATATTATTATTTATTAATAGGTACACTTTTTATTTATGTTTAAAATATTTACCTAATTTAATTATAATGACCCAGTGATGTAATTACAAACGGTTAACAAACGATCTGCTTTTTAAATATTTTTTTCCTAGACGACTGAATCAGAATAAAAGCATTTATTTAATTTATGAATTCAGTCTGAAAGTCAAACAGGAAACTTATAATAGCTACCTGCCAACTATATTTTATATAATTTTGTACTTAAATACTAAAAATTTTTCTTTTATTATACTGGATGTTATTACATTTTTAACACAGTAAGAATATTTCCTACATTTGTCTGTTTCTACATAATAATAATAATTAATAATATAGTATGCATGTAAAAATAATAGATTATCAACACTATTTCTCCATCATTATTTATTTAATGATAAAAGTTTTTAATATTTTTAATGAATAAATGTTATCATTCTACGGGTGTCATAAAAAAATTATCAAGAATACGTCTGATAAAGATTTTAATTGATTTCACACTATTTTCTAATGACCTTGCGTTAGTAAATTGTTTTTAATAACAATTTATTTTGGCATCTAGAACATTTTTTAGTGATAAAAATATTATATATTGAACTGAAATAGAATAGTCAATAAATTACAAAATAAAATCATTATAAATGAGACGGTTCTATTTGTTGAATGATGATAGATTAAAATCACAGGCATTAGATAATAATATAATTGTTATAAAAGTCAAATTTATTCAGGGACGTCATTTAAAGTAGTACACTAGTACAGGGTATGCGATTGCGGTCCTTAAAGTTAAATAATCGAAATGTAGTGTGTACTCTGGAGTAGAGTATCATAAAAAAAAAAAAAAATTGTATTTGTACTGCTATTATAATAATTATGCTATTATAATTAGTAAATCCGCTTAAATATTAATGAATAAACAATGGACGCGTATAATATCATCTCATTAAAATTCAAAATAAATTTACCTAACTATACAAATACAAATGTATTAACTACATAAATACAATGTATTGCAAACGTATACACAATATTATTATTTCAATATATTTGGTAGTGCAACAATTCAACATTTTGTATAGAATAACGTCGTATTTTACAACGATAAAAAAAAAAAAAAAAAAAAACAATTTGATGAATTGTCATTGTTGAACAATTATTATTTTTTCGTTTTAATTAAAAACTAAAATTATTATTCCATTATTTAATATCATTAATTAAAGTTATAAAAAAAAAGTATTTCAGTTTTCCGAACGTAATGATCGACATTTGTTTGGGCTTTGATTAGTTTTTCAAAGATACATATTACGAAATTGTTTTGAATCTCTACTCTAGAATAATAATATGTAATAGTATGTGCCGAAGAAAAATTGTAAACGTTTAATTATTACAGATTAACAAATATTCTGAACAGTTGAAATGTATTAGGCCGACAATAAATTTGGCGACCCTGTAAAAAAGTTTAAATAATTATCTTGAGTTCGTCACATTCATTCCGGGTAAAATTATAATGTAACGAACCTTAAATAGTTCGTATTTGAAGTACACCGATGTTCGAAAACTGGCGTGTATGTTTATTATAGAATGCATATTATAAGTAATAATTGCGACGTTATGTGTGCCATGTATCAACTGTAATAATTGTTGAATTCAAAAATAATAAACGTTATTAAAACGTCCGAACAAATTTTAATTTAAATTATAACTGTCAAATCGTTAATTAATCCATTTCAAACATTCGAGTGTTACAGTACACATACCGCCCCCCGTTTTAGATACGAGTATGTACAAATGGTGTCTTTTTTTTTTTCGCGTGTTCAAGGAATATTTTCATAGCACATAATATTCTACGGCATTTGCGCATGGTCTTTATGCAAATATAACGCGTTTGCGATTACATTTCATATTATATCAAAGAAGTATATTATTGTGTATGCTACCTATTATAATTTATTACAGATGTGCCAGCTAGATAAAAAGAAAAAAAAACGCACGTATACACATTACGATATAATATTATAATGAAATATATTTTTATAAATTTTATGTCAACTGTTACAATAATATAATATATATAATATAGAGTTCCAATTGATCGTGTAGCGGTTTTGTTTTAATAACGAATTTACGCTTGTATAATAATATAATAATATAGCGTAGGCAGGACCGGATAAACGAAAAAGATGACCAGAATCTAAAAGACAGTTTGTAGGCCCGGGGCCTGTAAATGATAATACCTTCGATAAAGAAAAAAATTTTAAAAAATACTAGGTAATATTAAGTTTAGTGTGGTGATTGGTATGTAGAGGAGAATAAGAATTTACTTAGCACTATTAGCAATAGACTATAGAAGATGAAAATAGGTCATCCAAATTTATCGTGGGACATTATTGTCTTTGAGAGCTCTAAGCTACAGAAGTTCAGTTTATAGCCTAAGGGTATGTGGAGCATAAGTCTGAACAAAAATAATTCATGTTTTTAATTAGTTGTAACTATTTTCACGAGTTATATCAAATAAATATTTGACTCTTACCCTTGTATATTTGGTTAGAATGAAAAATAGCAGAATTTATTTTTTCGAAATTTCCATAAAACAATGTCTAGAACCGCCAAATATTTATTATATACTTCGAAGAGAGGAAGTTTACATTAAATTTTTATAGAATATAACTCAGTGGCGTATGTAGGATTTAATTTCGGAGGGCGTTATAAAATAAGAATAGATTAATTAATATTAGGAATCAACCCCCCCCCCACACACACACACATTTTATGGAATATTATTCATTAGATATGTGAATATATGAAAATCAATTTTCGTTTTTCGTAAATGTTGTATGTAAGAAAATAATTTATAGTTCAATATTTAAGTTAAATTCTTCAAAATTGATAATTATTATTGTGTATTAGTTGAAGCCTCGTTCAGAATCGTTTTATTGAAGATATGATTTATCGTTTCTTTAAAATTCAGTACATCCGACGTGCGAAGTACACACTTTTTTATTTTTATTTTAGATTCTAAACGAAGTAAAGATGCTAGTGTTTTTAGAATGATGATTATTTTTTTTTCCTGTAAACACTTTTGTATAGAAATACCTGTCCAAAAGCCTTGGTCATTAATTTTAGATTCTGAACGAAATGAAGAAGCTTATGTATATACAAGGACGTTTTTTTTTCTCTTTCTCCGAACAGTTGAACGAGTTGAAGGGAAATTGAAATTGAGTTCAACTAACCTAACCTAACAGAAAAAAAAAACGAAAAATCATTGTAAAAACTTCTTCACTTCGTTCAGAATCTAATAATAACTATGAAAAATACAAAATGGAAATATTTTGTTATTTATATTCGTATTTTAGCGTAACACATTCTCGTCTAGGAACCGTCGTTTAAGTGCTAAGACACTTGATGACGTTATAAATATTATAATGATAAATCGACCCCGTGACAGCGAAATCGCGGATGCTGCGCGCAGTGAGCGTGCCGAGTGACCGTCTCATTAAACGGTTCTTTTTCGAAGTGTCGCGTGACGCGCGTTATTTTCGCTGCAACCGCCGTCCTTTGCTGTGGGGTCTCTCACCCGTCACACGCGGAACCTTAAGTATTATTATTTCGGTTCAACAGCTATTTTCGTACGAACTGCACGCGCACCGCACGGGGACACGGCGTGCATTTTTCGTGTGTATCCGCTCCGACAGTCAGTGGCCGTCGTCCGCCGCTTCCTATTTAGTATTTGCGCGCGACTCGCAGTTTTTTTTTCATACTCGTCATTAAATTATTTTATTATTATTGTTTTCGTCTCGCAGAGAAGACAGAAAAAATTCGTCGCGCGCGCTAGCGAAATTATTACGCGCTGCAGCTGACACTTTCGCGTTCAGACCGGCTGCTGGACGATGCGTGTCCGTCGTCATCCGTGCGCGCCGCTGCCAAGGTTCACGCGATTATTTCTTTTCTACGATTTCCCCTCTTTTTCGGCGGCTATGAAATGACTGTATTATGAAAAGAAAAACGCGAAAGACCGCGCGATCCGCCTGTTTACGACGATAATATATTTTACTGACTTTAAATAATAATAATTGTCGTAATGACAACATTTTTGACAAATTTCGCACAGCTGTCCCACTACCACTACTCCTCCCCCGGTGTTTACACGGAGACCCGAGCAACAACAGTGGTGGCGCATACCTATGTAATGCGTAATATCGCCAAACCGCGCGCGCGTGTTTCGTCACTTTAGAGCGATACTGAAAACGGCGGCAACCGACCCGCGAATATTGGAAAGACACCTTCTCAGAAACCACTTTTTTTGTTGCTAATTTTTTTCCGCACTCATTTTGTAAATGTCCCCGACATGTTATCGCATCGAACGTGGTTCGCCGCGAAACGTTATATTATACCGACACGTTATTTATGTTATACCGTGAACCGGTCATAACGACGGGCGGATGCCTGAAGGAGGGGAAAGAAATTTATCACCCTCCCTGAAATTAAAAAAAAAATAAAAATTTCTGGTACCGTAACACGGGGTTAATTTGCACAATTTTTTTTTATTGTGTTTTGGTCTTAAATCAGACATTTCAACTTGGTACACTTTCAAACATATTTTTTTTTAATAGTTGGTACAAAGTTAGATGTGGTATTACTGTATTAGGTTACTTTATACAAATGTCCATAAATCACAACATTTCAATTCTAAATCATACTCGATGTTTAATTCTAATTGTTTAGGAGATCTATTTTGGGCAAAAACGAAAAAAAAAATACAAAAATCAAAAATCTTGTAAATCTCTCTAAATAATAGCATTTTAAAATAATCATAAAAATGACGTCCAAAATCTAATTTTTTGAACAAATATAGTATCATTTAATATACTCTAATCAAAAGTACCAATGTTCAAAGGAAATCAAAATATTTACTTTTATATGATTTCAAAACATCGCTTCGTGCATCAGGAACAAAATTATAAAATAAAAATGTTCCTATCATTACTAATACACCCCCTATAATACGAAAACTTATTTTTTTTTGTGCAAAGTTACCATACAAGATGCTAAGTATCCCCAATTTACGGTACTTGTCCTCTCAATTATTTAACCTGGCATTTTTTTTTTTACGCTGATTACAAATATGTAAAAATTTTGCCCTACCAAAACGAGTGAATTCCGCAGTCCGCTAGCCGATTCAAAATTGCCATTTTATAAAATTATACCCTTGGTGTAGAAATTTATTCTTCAGGGTGAGCCCTAAGAAAAATATTCATAAAAATAAAACTCAATAAGCTTTTTTCATATTTGGATTTTTTTTTTTATGCATATTTAATAGATTAAAATGCACATTTTTAATTTTTTTATGGCTCTTTTTATTTTTTTTTTTTTGTGCATAATTTGCCAATTTTACCTCAAAAACTTTTCATCCTTAGTTATCAGGATAACGCTTGACGTCTCTAAACGTCTGTAACTTCCGAAGTTCGGAATATTCGAACCAAGAGCGAGCGGATCAACAGTTTTATATATATGAATCAGCATGAAAAACATCACTAGTACCGCAATTTTAACAATTATTGTTTAAACTGACATTTCGTAATGCAGACCTTCGTGTATTGAAAACATAAAATACTGACATTTGCAAAGAATTTCTTTCTCTTTTTATTGTTTTTTTTTTTTAGAGGTTTAATTTTATTGTGCTTTATTTTATCCAATACTGACAATTTCCTGCCCACGATTATTTTATGAAATTATATTAACTACACGAGTAATTATTATTGTTGTACAACCAATACTGGTACGTCTAGACATTTTACGATTATGTCGCGGTGGCAGGCATACACGAACTTACAAAACGTCACGCGTTACAAGCGCCACGACACGGATAGTAATTGTGCAATCGGCAAAAATAGTATTATTACTAATACATTTTATGACTGATGAGTGATGACGAACTATGCGTTCGATGTAACAATAATATTATAGTAGCACGGCGCACAGTGTTTCCAATATTCAAAATTAATTTCTCCGCAGCAAATCAATATATTATTTAATGCCGTTTATTTTCGAAATTGAAAGAGAAGATAATTAAAATTGTATTACTTAAATATTTAGATTTTGAGTAGAGCAAAGAAACTGTTGTGTTTTCACAATAATGTTTTTACTATTATTACTATTTACTATACTATATTATTACTATAACTTTTTGAATCAGTAGAATTCTCCTCTAGAGTCTAGATGGTACTTTTAAAAGGTCATTTTTAGAAAATTCTCAATAGTTTTCACAATATTGGGGTAAAACTATTTTTTTTCTTTAATCCAAACTTAATGTAAATTCAAACATAGGTAGACAATAGTTAAAAAAAATATTTTTTCGCGTCAAAAACATTGTTTCCCTGTTCTGAGTTATGACCGATCTTTTTTTTTTTTTTATGTAATATTGATAAACTTCAAAATTTTCAAATAGAATTGTCTCATATAAACTGAAGTTCCACTCAGAATGTAAATTATTATACTTGTTGACAATTAATAGAATTTTAAAGGTTATTTAAGAAAAAAATCTTGCATTTATTATATGTACATTGTAATACTTTTTCTAAATTTTGAAATTGTGGTATATACAATCAACGGCCTAGTCAGAAGCCAAGAAAAAAAACTAAGGAAAATTTAATTTTAACTTATAAAGTAGCCTTATCATAGGAAAAAGCCATTTTTTTTAAAACAAAATCAAGATGTTTAATGAGCCTCAGTTGTGTGAACAACAATTCTTCTTTAGTCGTCTATATTATCTATACTTGTCGTTTAGTTATTAATTATATCACTATTGGGTTAGACGCAATTATAAATTATATATAATTTAGAAAGTGAAGTGATAAATTTGTGATGTTTCTTAACGTTTTACTAATATATTTATACGATTTAATTACGCCTCAACGATTCATAAGCACATATTATATAGATATATTCCTTAGAACATAAACTATAGACTGAGACCATTCTCACCATAGCGTTCTAAAATTAAAAAAAAAAATTGACTTTTGATCGGGTTTTTTTTTTTATTTTGAAGCACTGTGAGTCGAAGCAGACTACTATGACGAGGAATCATAAAAAGGGATTATAAAAATTACAATACGAATATATTATTTTATTGTGCGCTGTGTGTCGCGTGTCTGTCTACACATTACACAGGTAAAATTCGTAATATTACACGAGCGATAAAACGTTACGTTATTGTATTAACTAACGATAAGTACACGTGGCATTCATTATTAAAAATATATCACACACATCGTTGGGAGAGGCGTATTGGATTTCTCCTAGACGCGAGACTATCGCGTAAAATATTATCGTAAAACGAGCAAAAAACAAATCAAAAACCATGTCTGTGCGAGTGGTTGTAGTTCCGAAGAACGAATTTTGTCGTCAAAGATTTACTAATAATATGTAATAATTGGAAAACGTGCGCGCACGTTCCCACGGGCAATGTACTTGCACACAGGACGACGTGTACAACGTGAACATAATAATAAATAATAAAATACATTTATTATTCTTCTTTTTGGTTTCGCGTCGCGTTCGCACAGTTAGCAGAACGTTCTAGAATGATGCCACGTATGACGACGTCCGGTCACCGCGTTTCGCGTCAAGACGTGTTGCGGCGGCGTTCATTGGGGGGAAAAATAAAAAAATCAGTGGACATTATTATAAAAAGATAATAAATGTACTTTTACTTTTTATATAACGTGTAATAATTAAAACTTTCCCCCGCGTTGACGAGCTATTCTCGAATCCGCCGCAGTCGTCGTCACCTGTTGTTGCAGTCACTGGTTTCGTTCGCGAAAATCACCAAAAATGATAGTTTCAGCAGTGGCGTGGCGAACTCAAAATTGTTCAGAGGCCAAAATTTTTTATGACCACCCACCCATCAAAAAAACTCTCGAATATCGCAAAAAAAAAAGAACCACTCCATTTTTTTAAAAATATTTATAAACAGTTTATTTAAAACAATGTATATATTATATGGTTACGTTTTCCTGTAATAAGATTTTTTTTCACCTTATTTATTTTTATTTAATAACATAAACATACTTGAGTAATTTAACCTAAGTATCTAAGTAAATGAGCGTTATAACAATTTAAATTTAAAATCATCAGTTGGTAGTTCCTTATTTTATATATTTCGTGTAGCTAGCGAATTATTTGTTGCTGTACACACCTAGTGCTTACAAAATATAAGTTTGGACACCTAACCCCAGTGCTCGAATTGAAGGGGGGTGTGCATGAGGACCGGAGCTCCTCTGCTATTTTATAAAATTTTGAAAGCACCCTTACTAATAATTATTTTTTATGATATAAATGAATTGCACATAGTTTTTTGGGCGACGCTTATTTTTGAAAGCTCGAGGCACCCCTTCTTCTATTTTTCCAATTATTCGAACACTGCCTACCCTCCCCAAACCTCCGTAAAATCTCAACAGAGGCAATTGCCTCTCAAATCAGCGTTCGTCGTCACGTCCCTGAATGCGTTTTTTGAATAGATCATAAAGTGTCATCTATATTTTCTCTGCGGACACGCGGGGAACACGCCTCGAGCAGCATGAATATTCTCGTCGATCCCGATGACCCACAATAATTCGTTTCGTTTATTACTTGGGCGCCTTCGCAGTACTACGTTTTTTTTTATTTCCATCATCATTTAATGCGGCGACAATCGATTCTGTCGTTGTCGTCGTCGCACCACGGGTCCCGCCGTTATTATATGTATTGTCGGTTACTCATTACAGTAACGCGCGAATATATAATAATAATAATAATAATAATAATATCGTATACGGATCCCGTGTCCGGTGCGTGCAAACACCAAAGGAGGAGACACGTACGCGAAGCGTGACAAAGGGACGCGCGGACACAGGTCGCGGCGAGGCGTCCGTAAACATTAATAATATGGATGTATGTAATTGGAAACGAGAAAAAACAATAATAATAATGATAATAATAAAATGTTGTCGATTCGAAAGGGCCAAAAAAATTAAAAACAATAATTCGCGGACGAGACGTGTGGTGTGTGTGTGTGTGTACATACAATATACATACGACGTTATTGGATTGAGCTTACAAAACACGATCGATTTGCGTGGCGGTTTGGCTTTTTTTTTTTTTGTCTTCCCGCGTGAACGCGGCGGCGGCGACGACGGTGAACTCGCGGCCACGACGACGACGAGAACGAGTGTTGTACGACGACGACGACGACGAAAATTCATAACCTGACTCCCGCGGTCGTCGCACAACATCATAATAATAATAATAATAAATATGAAACGGATGGAAATCATGGAATACACCGCGATCGGGACATGGCGACGACGGTTCGTACCGTGTTGGGAACCACTGGAATTCCTCGTATCCGACGGCGGCGGCTGCGGGCCGGACGGGCGGGCGGGAAGGGCGTACGCGTCGCGCCATCTGCTAACCTCAAAACGGCCGACGACAAAATTTCCCCACGAAAAAGTTTTTCGGGAGTCGTGTGCCGCCGCCCCCCCGTCGGAAAAAAAAACAGTTCCTGGAAAACACAATTATTATTATTATTATTATTATTATTATAATCCTATTTTCGGTTTGTGAAACGTCTCTTTGCTTGCGTCGTGCGGGGAAAAACCGTTGGCGGCCATTTGTCGCGACGGCGGACACAGACCCCCCTCGCCGCTCGTGCCCGGTCGCGGGACGAGGGAGCCGCCGCGATCGACGAGCGGTTACACACGACGACGACGACGACGACGTGCACTCACGCACGTACGCGCCACTCTATTCGGCGAGACTATGGGTCGGCGCGGCGGCGGGTGGGTGTCGCGGGTCGCGGGGAACGGTTCGGATCAATAACATCCAGACGACGAATGCCTAAAGCCCCCCCCCCCCGCGCGTCCCGTCCGCACGCGGGTCGACGGGTTTTAGGACGCCGCCGACCGACCGACCGTCGGTGTAACCGACGCGTCCCCGAGGCCACTGGCGGCGAACACGAGCGCGGAGTGAAGAGGAGTGGAGTGGTGCGGTGGATGAGGCGGCGCGGCGCGGGTTTCATAACGTTGTGTGCTGCCTCGTCGCGGTGCGGCGCGGCGCGGCGGGGGAACGAGCGAGCGGACGGGGAGGGGAGGGGGGGAGAGAGCGGTGTCTGTGGTGGGGGCGACGGGCGGCAAGGCGGAAAAGGTCACACGGCCGAAGTGATTCTCATTCGGGTCGCATTGCATTTGCACATAGTCACGACTCGCGCACCGTTCTTAACGTTTCGCTCGTACGGTGTGTGAGTAAAATAGAGAAACGAAAACGGTGTCGTTACAGAAACGGATTTTTTTGTTTTGTTTTTTGTTTTTTTTTTTTCCATAGATATAAGCGCGCGCGCGCGTATTTATCCGAAATCGAATTTTTATAAATTCCCGCCAGTTGCCGACGACAGACGTGCGTACCGGTAACGATATTATATTATATATTCTTTCAGTTGTGCGTGCGTGTTGATTGATAATACATAATATCATTAATTTAAAATATACGGATTATATATATTACGCGTATTCGTTTTGTTGAAACTATAATATTATATTGTTATATTATTCATACGAATACGATATTATTATTATTATACGAAAAGTGAATAATAAATAAAAAAAAAAAAGTTAACGGAATAATAATTATAGAGTGATAATAATATAAAAAAAAAAAAAAAGTTATATATATATATTATATCCGTATACGGAAATTTGAAAAGAACAAATCGCCGCCGCGTTCGTGTTACGCTAAATATTATAATTTCGAATTAAATAATAAACACATATTGTGATCGTTGATTTTCGGATTGTTTTTTATTTTCTCTCTCTCTCTCCCCTTTACGACCGACGACTGCTCCTCGATATTCGGCCATGGCTTTCATGATGCCCGTGATGAAAAAAGATTACAACATTTACAAATCGAACCGGAACAGACGCGTGTCCGAGTGTTCGAACGACAAGGGGTCGTCCGGGTCGTCGTGCGCGGCCAGGCGGCTGCACGGCGGTTCCAAGTCGGCCGACGGCCCGTCGCTGTCCACGTCGCCCGGCAGCGACTTTCTGGTCGGCGGCTCCTCGCCCGCTCACCGGTCGCTGGGCGGCATGTCCAAGCAGCAGACGTCGTTCCACCACGGCAGCCAGCAGCAGCAGCAGCAGCACCACCACCACCACCACCACCACCACGGGGCCGTGTCCCGGAATTCGTCCCGCAACTCGCAGTCCAGCCTGCAGAGCCCCGCCAAGTCGTCGTCGTCGTCCTCGTCGCCGCCAAAGGTGTCGTCCACGTCGTCGCTCAACATGTTCCACTCGAAGCTCGTCGACAAACTCCGGCGGTCGCTGACGTCCAAGTCCAAAGACAGTGAGTTTTTTCGAATACAATAGCGAGCCCCCCCCCCGGGGAGGGGGGGAGTCACTTGACCCAAAGCACGTGTGCCAGAATTTCCGGGACACCACCTGAGGATTTGGGTTTCCTCCCCCAGCTCTGGGTCAGATCCCTGTTTTTCGTCCGCAGAAACCGTGGGGGGACGACCCACGAATATAATAATATTATTCTATTTTCCCCGAAAACCAGAGATGCACGTATAACGCGCGCGTCCGACGTTCATTGTATTCTCTTTGACCCGAATAATTTCATTATGCGCTCGTCCGCTATACAACGACTGTGTGTGTATGCACGACGACGAAGTGAAATACCTGTATAATATGTAACCTTCTCCTTTTGTCCGATCAAATGAATAATAATAATAATATGCCGCCGACGTGTTTGTATTGTTAATAATATTATTATTGTTGCCGAGGCGGCCATTAGCTGGTACCTACGTTGTGTTAAGCTTCCAAAAGTAAAAAATAATCTTTCCAACGATTCTCGGTTATCTTCTCGAGTCTTATCATCACCTTTAATTATAATCAAATAATTTCCTATCCTCGGATGAATACAACAATATAATATACGTATACCTATTATTATGTATAGGTAGCAGGTTGGCGTCTGCCTATGTATTTTTGTATTATAATATTAATAATATACCCGTTAAAATTTATTACGAGATATATTAATGCTGCGGTTTGCGATATGACCTATTAAAATATTATCAGTTCTGGTCGCATTATCTGCTGCCAAGTTCATAATATTATAGACTTTTCGTTGTCATTTTTATCGATCCCCCCACGTGGTTGTTAGGCACGATTTGCTGAAATATAATGTCCTAATGATAATATTAATATAATATAATATATTCTGACTGGACGTGTGTATTCGCTCGTTTTGCAGATAGTTCGTCGACGACGTCCAGCAAGGATATCGCGAGGAGAAGATCCTGAGATATGGCCAAAGGCGATGACCACCCACGGTCGGTACCGAATCTGGCCAGGTCAGCAAAGAACCGGCCAGTGTCTACTATGGCCACGTCCTGTCCGCTGGGCACTAATATTGCACTATGACAACACAAGCAGTATAAAAGAAACAAAGAAACCAACTACAAATCATTATGAGCTCTTGTGTGCAAGGGTAAGTGGACGGCACTTTGTTTAGAATAATAATAAATTATTTATTACACGAGTCGTATCTCTTTTTAATGCAAACATTGTTTTTTTTTTTTTTAAATGGATGCGTCATGTGTTTTTGGTTGATAAATAGAGTATTCTAAAATTGTATAAATAATCGCGTATTTTAAGATAAACCTAGCCTATATAACAATTTTTTTTATTTATGTTAAAAATGTATATACATTGATTTGACAGCTTGTGGCTTATCTCTGCATTAGGGTTTTCATTTTTAATATTATTTTTTAGTACTTTGAAAATACTATATGAAAATTAAAGAAGGTACACGACTAATTATTATAATTTAAGCCTATCAATCAATAGGGAACAAGGTTATTGTAACCTGAATATTTAAATGTATATTATTGTTAAAAATGTTTTGATGTATTAACAGTGATCAAAAAAATGAGGGTTTTTTTAAATTTTAAGATACTCTGATAGTGTCAAATATATAATCAATGCAATTTAAATCCAATTGGATTCTAGGCAAGATATATAAATTAAATTACTTGGTAGGCACTTATTGTTCTTTCTTACCAACCCGCCTACTTTAGTATAATGATTTAATAAAAATGTGTGTATATATATATATATATATATATATAATGTCGATATCAATTTGAAATTTGGGGGTAATTTTCATTCAAATGCTTTTTATATCAATGTCAGAGATCAAATATTTTTAAGATGAATTAAAAATTATTTATTATATAGAATATTTTGGCTGCAATAATTTATATCTCGCACACCATAAGTCTGATTGACCAAATAAAATTTAAAAACAAAATACCATATCACATTGTATTCTTTTGCAAATAATTTAAATGTAGTTTTCGTTTTTAAGGGCATTGTCCCACCTGGATACTCAATAATAGACTGTACTTAAATTTTTAGATGTTCATTAGCCTGTTACATTATATCATAAAATGAAAATTATTTTAATGGGTTGGTAAGTTAAGTCTGATGCTCTGTTTTGTTTATGTTAGGTGAAAATTAATCAACCATATAATCTGTGATACATTTGTTACTATTTTTTTAAGATATTCTGCTTTTATCTGTATTTATTTAGTTAATTAGGGTTTACTACATTATGAAAAAATCCTTTTTTTTTTATTTTGGAGTTAGCTTTAAAAATAATAATAAATACATCTATACTTATATTGGGCGTCTGATCATTATCTTCATATTTACATTTTCATAAATTATCAACAGTAATCATTATTTTGCAAAAGCCTCCTGGAATACCATTTTTTACTAAATTTAATTAAAATTTTCGCTCAAACAATACTTAATGCAACTTAATCCATATTTAACCTGATCCAATAATTGTTGTGAATAATAATATTGAACAACCACTGTTTCCTATTTATTTATCAATTATTTCAATGCGTCATCCTCTTATAATGGGTAGTTCTCGGTTTTTATCTTTAAAAAACCCAAATACAAAATAATGAAAAAAGAAATAATGTTACTGTAAAATTTTATTACTTTTTTTAATACATCATCGTCTACTTTTTCTTGATTTTGTTTTTAAATTTGCAGCCCTATTAAATTGAATTAACATTTCTTTGAAATAACATGCAATTAATATTATAATAATTAAATGAGGACGCCCAAAAGAAAAAATAAAGAAAAAAACACTTGTCTAGAAACCATAATGAGCTACAATACTAAATGTGATAATAACTTGTCCTTTGAAATACAATAGTCAGAATAATATTTGTTTTGTTTAATTATATATTTTGATGGAAAAAGGAACTAGTCTTTTTTTTTTTTTATTATTTTATTAAGTTATTTTCCTGTCCTGTCTGATACCAAAATAAATTTTATCACCAGTTTTTTTTTTTTTTTTCATGAAAAAAAAAAAGAATCATTGAATTAGACTGATTGATAGACTAATATTTTACACAGTATTAAATTAATTATTTTGGAATTTCAAAAAAAACTTGTACTTAAAATAGTCATTCAAAATTTTACCAAAAATGTATGGTTATGTTTTAATTATCTGACATTATTTATTTATGTTTTTATGTCTGTTCACAAAAAAAAAAATTAATTCTAAGTCTATTTTAATGTATAAGTGCCGGAAGTGAAAAATGTATTTTACATTTTGATTTGTAATTATATACCTTAATGAATAAAATATTATTTTTTATTGTTCAATATGTTTTTGGTTTATTTATTTTCCTTTGTTTATCTTCAACAATGATTAAAAAAAAAAACCATCAACAATAAACAAATTTCGTTTGTTTTCAATGGTTTTTTTCATGATGTCACAACTGAGAAGAACTGAGAATATTTATATATATATATATATATTCTAATGTTATTTCGGTCTTCCGGCTGTAGGAATGGTGCAATATTATGAAATGTACATATTATTATGACATGCTGAAGCCAAAAATAATAATTTTTGGTTCCCACGTAATTGGATTTGGTAATATCAACAGGGAGCAATATATATATATAATATTTATGGACAGTGAACTTAACTTGATTGTGTGCTTCACATATAAATTGGACCTTGATTTGTGGATAGAAAAAAAAAAAGTTTTTTTTTTTTTTCTAATTCCTATGTGATTACTTACGTGCACAATGTTATATTGTAATGGAACAGGAAATAAATATATTATGTGTTTGCATCCGCGATTGAAAAATTTCATAAGACCTGATTGATTATTATTCGCATATCGGTTATTTTACGGTCATTCGGCTCGCACAAAAATCTACTCTTAACTCGAACACCCTCCTCCTACTCGCGTGTCCCAGAAAACGACTCGTGCGATTCTAGTAATAGTTGTGCGAATGAACAAATGGAAAAGAAAGCGTGTGTTCCGTTTGAAATTGTTGCAAACGACGAAATTACGTTGTTGCTGCTGCACGTTCGCATTTAGGTTTTTATTAACGCATTATATTATTGTTGTATAGAGGTTATTGCAGTGCCGCACTACTGCGGAATTGTGAACGCAAAAAAAAAAATAAAAAATATTTATTTTAGATAGTCTCTCTTACGTGTGTCCCGTTTTCGGGTACCTTAGTGTAATTACAGACTTATTATTCTAACGGGGGCAATGAAACCCTTAGGTCTGAGAACAGTTGTAGATTTGACCATAAAAAAAAAAAAAGAATATCTGACGTGACTATGTCATAATATGTAGCCCACCACATTTTAGGGTGACCAGGTTTATACAGTGTTGTCCTTTATTTCGGCTCTGCGCGCCATGTTGTCCTGACAAACTTCTCCCAGGATGCTTTTTTTACCGTAAATTCAAGTCTGTACCATATTAATCCCGCGTGTTTTTTGACTTGCTGTTGTTTAAACAATTTTTGAAATAAAATTATTGAATAAAATAATGGTCAGAATCTAGAAATCTTGTTGGATACCATTAGAAATTAGATCAATTATAATAGTAAAATGAATTAACAAGTTTTTTTTTTACAAAGTAAAGTATACAATGTGTACATGAATAAAGGATTTTAAAAGTATCATTTTAGTTTAATTATGTTTTTCAAAATAATATTTTTATGTGATTAAATTTAATCTATAATAGGTAGTTTAAAAATTTACTTTTTCACGATTCAAAAACTTAAAAAAAAAATTATTTATATACTTGTATATGATGAACGAATTAATAAATTTAATTTTGAAAAGTTTTCAATTCGTTTTGGTCTTTGGTGTACCACAATATGTTCAAGGGTATGTATAAATAAATAATTTAGCTTATTAAAACTTCACTCGCTCTCTTCGCGAGTGCATTGAAATCAGAACAACCCTCGTTTTGTTTTGAATAATCATCCCTAAGTGTTATTGGGGAATTTCGAAAACAATAGTTAGCGGCATTTTTTTGAATAAATAAATAACACAAATCTCTTTTTCCAAAAAAAAAAAAAGTATATTTTTCATCTAGATTCATTCAAGATTTCCTTACACTTTGACACTTACACTTCTACACTTCTTACACATTTCCTTACACAGAAAATTTAATTATTTGTTTATTTGTATCAATGTACCTATAGTAAATAATATTTTGAATTGTTAGGATGAGAAATGTTGATTTAATTTAGAAGAAAAATATTTCAAAAGTTATCAAAATCAAATTCATTAGTCCTTAATGTAGATGGAAACGTTGGAGACTCGCTGGCTTAACCCATCCCCAAATAAATTCAAGGTTCCCAAAATGCTCATCCTAATTCCGCCAATGGTCCTTAGCTATAGACAGCTGTAGTAGATATTTAAAAAAACATAAATTAAAAAATAAGCAGTATGTTAAGTAGATAAGATAATTATTTTCTAAACATTTTTACGAAACTTGTAAGTATTAATTACCAAAAATATGATATTTAAACACTATCTCTTTTCAAACTAGTAATCATAATTAGTATAAAAAGTCTTTTCCTTAGGTTTTTGTGTTGGAATTATTATGTCGAAAGAAATCTGCTATTTTATTTTCTCTATCTATAGGAATAAACTTTAGATTCGACAGTTAAATCTTGCGAAATAGCATTTCTTAATAGGTTTTTTTATAAACTATAACTCGGAAAGATCTTCTCTCAGCAGTGGCTGACGTCATAGGTATTGTTAATAGTATAATAACAATTATTGATGAATGTATGAATGCCACAAGTGTTTGGGAAAACCATATCGTTATGACGATGACAAAATTTGCACCGCTGTGTTATTATTATCGATAATATATCTGACAGGGCGTATTGGACTTGGGATTTTTGACATAAACACTGAAGAAAATAAAGATCACACAAAAATGATGATCGTGAAAATTGGATCATTTTAAAATTCTTTATGACTTTATATTATAATGTTGAAATATAGCATTCGGGTAAATCGAAATAAAAACACTCACTGTAAAAAATGTTCCTCTTTTCTGGAGAGAATTTTAAGATAATTTTTGAAATTAGACCACTCAAATGGTTATGTTAGGTTAGAGAATTTTTGCTGCAAGTACTTATTATAATAAATTATGACTTTACCATTGAAATTGCATTGTCCAGTTGTCGACTATTGCTGTGATTAAAAAATTCTTAAAACTATCTTTTCACAAAAATTCATATAAATGTTACCTATCAGTAATATTATCTATGTCTATTGTCTATTATTAGTACTTAGAACTATTATAGTGTTTTTAGAATGATTATTTTTTTCTGTGAACATTTTTTCGTAATACTTGTCCAAAAATTTCGACCATCAACTTTTTTTTGAATCAGAATTCGGCTTTAGATAATACAGGTCATTTACCGAAATTGTCAATAGTTTTTCCACATAAATTATGTAAAAAATTTTTCATATATTATTGTATATAATAATTATTATAATATAATATACACAAATTTTTTACATTTCAAAAACTCGTGTCCCGTGAGTTAAAAAAAATAAAATCCTAGCCGTTTATGTACTCAATTTACATACTAGATTTTCTGTACCTATATCCGAATGATCTTTCAGAACCTCGAATGGAAATGTATTAATATAATAATAAATCATGTGATACATTATTATGGTATCTGAAAAATACCACTTGAACTGGATGACGTGGTGTGATCGATTTGTACGCGTGCCAAATGTCACGTCAAATATATTTAAGAAATTACACAGACATCTTTTTAAGAAGTATAGATTATCAAATTAGCTATACACATTTATATCATATTATGTAAATAATGTTTACTTTTTTAGATTATGTTTATTTCTCTTAAATTTTTTTTTTTTTGCTTTTTCTCCTCCTGTGAACCATTTTTCGTGTAGAAATACTCGTCCAAAACGTTTCATATTTGTATTTTCTTAAACCAGAAATCACTGGTACTATTTAAACAGGTAAATTTTCAAAATTCTCAATATTTTTTTTCCAAAACGAGCAAAACCTATCGAAAAATCGAGCAATTTTAGAATTACCTTATATTTTGTAAGGTTTTTTTTATCTAATACTATGTCGAATCTTTATCTAATCGTATGTAAAAGAGAGTGGTATTTTCTTTTGTACACGAATCTCGAAAATTACTTGACCTATGAAGCTGAAATTTTGCAGGTAAATAGTATTTGGATAGAATGTGTACACTAAGAACGGGTTTTACTAAGTTCAACCCCTAAGAGGGTTAAAATGGATAAAAACGGAACACGTTATTCTTTGGTTTAATTTTTTTTTTTAATTTAGCATATATATATAATATACTATGTTACACAAATAATGATGTGATAACTTCATATTCCATTTATTCAGTTCCTAAAAGGATTATTAAGAGCAAAAGAGGGTACCTATAATATAAGTGGTTTTATCCTGAACGAGAATCAATGCCTAACCAAAAATAACGTGTTAATTTTCTTGGAATTTTCAGGGTATCCTCGTGCCACTATGTAGGGGTTCACTGAGAAAGGATTTTGGAAAATTCAACTCCTAAATGGGGTTAAAAATGTATATAAACATTATTAAAATTTAATACGTTATATCTTGGTCGAATTTTTCGTAAAGTGATGTTTAAAAAGACAGAATTTTAAAATTAGTAGCAATTTTCTCGTAGGTATAAACATACCACCATGCAGGTAGGAATGCACTATGAAAGGATTTTCCAAAATTCGCATTATTTCAAAGGATTGAAAAAGCATAAAATTGGTTTTCACGTTTTTGTTGAATTTAGTAACCATGGTAACAATAATAGTCTAAAAGCAACTTTGCTATATATAATAAATGAAAGATAAAAAGAGTTTATTTATATGGGCTAATTTTCGAAACGGTTAAGAATCGATTTTGACGGGATTAGACAAGCCGGTGGTAAAGTACTTTGGTAACCATATAAGAGAATACGTTGATCTAAATAAATAAATTTGAAGAGTTTATTATTATTCTGTTTGTACGGGCTAATCTTCGAAACGGCTAAATCGACTTTGATCAGATTTAGACGGCCCGGTTAAGTACTTTGGTAAGCATGACAAACACGGTAATCTAAGTAAATAAAATTTAAGAGTTTATTCTGTGTGTACGGGATAGTATTCGAACAGCTAAAGTGAATTTGACTAAATTTAATCATTGCAACACTATCATTTAAATGAATAAAATTGTATAGTTTTAATATTCTGTTTATACAATGGGCTGAACTGATATTGACGAACACAGGTTTTTTCGGGCAACGAAGTGTACGAGTACAGGTAGTTCTTGATATATTATAATAAACTAAAAATTTGAAAATCTGTCCTGGAAATTATGCACTAAAAAGTACCGAAATATGCTCACACACTTATGTGTTAAATTTGTATTCATTTATAAAAACGTAAGCAAAACAAAAAACTTTAGTACGAAATTTGTAATTCACAATCAAAGACTTTGATAAAATATGTTAAAATGTAAACCATGCTCCGATAATAGGCTAACACACATGGTTTCGATGTTGAAAAGCTCCGCTCCACGTCAACAAATGAATTTAGTATAAATTTAAAATATAATATTAAATCATCACTCGAATATTCTTGAAGGGTGTGTATAATTTTACAGAAACGATAAATCATTTCTTCAATAAGACAAGTTCTAAACGAAAGAATTTGACAATATATTATAGAGAATAATAATAGTCGTCATTTTCAACACACTCACCAAGAGTATCTGACCCGAAGAGCGAAGAATATCCGTGGTGCGAAGAATGTTTGGCTTTCTTGTCTATACTTTACTTTTTTTATCTAATATATAAAGAAAAAAAGCCGGACATACTTCGCACGATGGGTGTTCTTCGTACGACGGGTGGGATTCTTTGACGGGTGTATTGAATTTTAAAGAAACGATAAATCATTTCTTCAATAAAACGATTCGGAACGAGGGAAGTTAATAGTATAAAGAAGGAAGTAAATAATATAAATATAAAATATGAGGGTTAGATACTGTAATTTAATAGTGCAAACATATACATATACAATATACATGTAAACATAAACATAATATAATAGTGTATACATATACATGGCAGTCCGTGTAATATGTGACGACTGATAAGGCGTTGTGGTTCTTAGAAATGTATTTGGGCGGCAGTCCAAAGGCCACACCGTAATTACCGACTTGTATCGTATTAAATTTAGCTTCGAAAAATATGTACGATAAGATAAGCGAATAACAAATACCTACCGTACTTTCGAGTTTTTTTCAGTCTTACCCTTGTAAAATGTTTAATTCTTTGTCCGTAAGAAATTTAATTGCACCAAAATATTCGCAATGAAATTTTCTATCTAGGCCCCAAATTTCAAAACAATCGGTTTGGCCAATTTTCTTATATGTACGTTAGAGTGCGTGATTTTAGGTAAAACTAACGAATTACGTCGAAATTCTAACTTTAAACGGTTATAAAAAAAAAATTTGACTAACGATTTTCGAGATTTTTTCAGGTCAAGTAGACGTATAAGTCAGTGAGATAATATTAAATTTTCAAGCCTTAATATCAAAAATCAAAAATTTTATTACATAAAAACTAACAAAAAAT
>JAIPRM010005117.1:0-21234 GCA_025469315.1 Stegophylla sp. TES_Ste_2020 | reverse complement strand
CACAGTGGAGTTTGGTTAAAAAAGTAATTTTTTGAGAATTTATGTAATTCAATAAATTTCTCGCGACCCTCCATAAATTGACTCGAGACCCACCAGGGGGTCGCGACCCACACTTTGAGAAACGCTGGTCTAGAGGCGAATCCGGTTTCAAAATGTCGTTGGTCGACAATTTTGGACACGAGTTTTTTCATACCATTGAGTGTCGATAGAAAAAATAAAAAAAAAAACAAAACGCAATAGACATCATTATAAAAATACTAGATTTCACTACTACGTTTCGCTCAGAACGTAAAGTTTAATATACGATTTGGAGTATGGATGCCATACGGTGTGTATACAGCAGATAACCGACGACTGCGCTCGACGGCGGCGGCGGCGGTGTGGTGTAGTTTGTATTATAATAATATATCGTTGTGCACGGGAAACGGAAAGTTTCGGGGCACACGCAATTAAAAAAAAAAAAACAAAGCATAGGCTCGGCCGATAATGGAGTCACACGAAATTCTCATTGAATTCGATTGAACTGTCGAAAACTGTACGCTGCAGTTAGTTTCCGCAAATATGCCGGTAGACCAGCGGCGTATATGATGAAAATAATTTCCGTTCGATTATGTGTAGGCATACGGATCGTCCGTTTTCGGGGTGGAAAAGTAGGGATACACACACACACCCCCCCCCCCAATCATACCGTGAAGAGTATTTTTTATTTTTTATTTTTTTTTTTTTTTTGTACTGGAAAATCGTGTGTAATTATATTATAATCGTAGCGAAAAATCATCCACGAATTCAATTAATTTACCGAATAATATTAAAGGATTGCACCGATTTACGTGCTCAGTTGTATATGTATATCTGTTGTAAGTCGAAAATCTAAAAATTTTGGTATATATATATATATATATTTTACAATGATGTTTACTTTTTATTATTATTATTATTAATTTAATGTATATACATTTTCATAAAATTGTGTAAAATTTTCAAGAGATGCCGCCACTCAACGAATCCAAAATATTAATGTTGCAAATTTTTAATTTTAAATTTATTTCACGACAATGTCGGTGTTTGATTTTGCGTGAAAACGAATAAAATAACAATTAAAATGATAAATTAACCCCGAAAAACGTATTTATTGACTTCCGAGTACACGTTTAGCGAAAAAACAAAAATAATAACGTTTTGAAATTTACTTTGCCCTTTAAAAAAAAAGTAGAATAAATTAATCTTGATGCAAAAGTATCTATGTAGTTGTCAAAAACTTATTAAGATAAAAAAAAAAAACTACATTAACTTTGGCGCTAATGGTTAAGATACTGGAAAAAAAGTATACAAAAACAATAAAAAGATACATATAACTTTCTCATTCATGCTTTTTAGTTAAATAATAATTATAGTGGATAAGTCGTTGAAACGGAAAATATTTTTAAATTATTTACTTTCAACAAAAATTATCTTGTTTAATAACAATATATCAAAGTATACAAAAACATCAATAAATTGTGTAAAATAACTTAATTACGTAAATAATTAATAAATGAATCAAACTTCTGTACGCCTACCAACAAAGTATAATATTACGATATTCTAGTCAATACGTAAGTGAATAATTCAATTTGTCATGTACCATATTATATTACAAAATGGGTCTCTGCTCCCTTTAAATTCGTTTTTCGGAACATGATTTCAATTAGTTTTGTCACTCTATGTGTCAGCCATGGAAATGGATTGTTACCGAGTTGCGGTCAAGATCAAAACAGGTGAAAAAAATTCAAGTTGAAAGAGGTATATAGAAAAAAAAAAATCTATATTGACATCCGTATCTTGTATCTTTACGTAAATGAACTAGGAAAAAAATTAAAATACACAAAATCAAGCATCTATAGAATATACGAGTGAAAATTTCAAGTTTCTTATCCAATATGTTTGGAGTTATTGTTAAAATCGATTTCGTTTATATCCATTTTGACTCGATTTTTCAGCACCTGGTTTTTCCTGCTTTTTGGAAAAGTATTGAAAATATGATTGAAAATGTCCTTTTTAAAGTACCATTGGAAAGCCGATTTCTGATCTGAAAAGTTGCTGTTAAAATTTTGAATTAGTATTTTTACAAACGGAAAAACGTGTTTCAATAAAAAATGGAAAAAAAATAAATAACGTAGTTACTCCACTCTAAATCTAAAATTATGTGTCTTACCAGTTACCAAATTAAAACAAAATTAAAAAATTCATTGAAATTTTGCCGCCTCCTTGAATTTTGAGACCTTTTACGACCGCATAGGTCACTACAGTCTTTTAAATCCGCCTTTGACTGAATCATCTAAATCAGAGGTTCCTAATCTGTGGGTTGTGTTAAATGTTTATATAGATAAATATATATATATATATTTTTAAATTAGAATTCATTCTTTGTGAAACAAAAGTTATATATTGCAATAATTAACAATTAATATCGATTTTTTTCATTTATTTATTTGTGGATAAATAATTTCTACTCGTTTTTTTGAATAAATAATTACAGTTAGAAATTTGTAAGAATTTTAAATCTGTATGTTTCTTTTTTTATTTTCAATGTTCAACAAGTCGAAGAACTGAAAGAAACAAAAAAGGACACTCGCTTATTGTTTTGGGTAGACTAAATAAAAAAAAAAAAAAAATTCAAAATGAATCGTAATAAGAAAAGATTGGGATGCTCTGATCCCTACCATTTTTATTCTGTTTTTAAGAATTAGATAAATGCAACCGATTTACGTATTATTTTCGTTCTATTTTCTAAATATTTTTTATTATGACTTGTATTTAATACAGCACTTAGTATGTTACGTTTTGATCAAATTTTCGACTTAACTCTATTCCAATATTGAATAATAAACAAATTTTTAAATATTTTTAATTTTATGCTGAATTAAAATCCGTGCCCCAACACTGTTTTCGAGCGTTTCGATTTTCCGCCACTGCTCGTCGGTAACCTCTTTGTCTCGGTGAACACGAAACGAATTTTTTCGCGCTGGTTTCCGGCGGAGAATTTACCATGGAAACGTTTAATGTACGTTTAAATTATGTACACTGACACCGTGATTAAATTTCGATTAACGACAAAGATGTCCATTGGAGTGTGTGCGTTCGCATACGCGGCGGCGTTCGTGCACCGGTCGATTGTACAAACAATATTCCGCGAGACACTATCACCGAACAGATTCCAAAGTCACTCGCGAACGTCTTTGATAATATGTGTTTTTTTTTTTCACTCATTTGGTGATTTTTTAAGCGTGCTCACCCCTATTTTTGGCCGTAAAAATGCAAAATTTGAAATTTTTTTTTTCCGGAATGTTCAAGTTTACTATAAAACCAATATTTTCCATAAATCATTTTTTTCACGTCACCTTAAGGGTGTCCTGTGGAGATTCAAACTTTCCTTTTTCAAATTGCTACCCCCCTCCACTTTAATTACAGAATAATATTCGGGTTATTTTTCTGTGAATTTTGACGTATTGAAATTAAAATTTGAACGAGTAGTTTTTGAAGTATATAATATCTACTCATTTTTAATCTTTGATCGGAAGTATTTAGTCAAAATATTTATTGGGACGTACGTGATTAATTGCGAATTAATTAATTAATTATGTATTAGCTGATATGATTATATTGAAAACTGCAAACGAAATTCAATTCGCGACTCCGTCGAATATCTAAATTTATTCTTAATAGGTAAATGAGATAAGACGACCTGACTAATTAATATTTTGTAAATGTAAAATTTAATCTCGTACACGCGACATATCCATGAACATGTTGACTAATTATTTCTGATTAAAGGTTAATTGAGTAGATTTGTAATAATTACGAGCTACGTACGTAACTAAATAATATGTGCCCGAGTGACAATTATTATTGTCCTTAATGTTTAAATTTGAATAATATTCAAAAACTACTCGTTCGAATTTTAATTTCAATACGTCAAAATTCGCAGAAAAATTACCCGAATATAATTCCGCAATTAAAATAGGGGGTAGCCATTTGAAATAGGAAAGTTTGTATCTCCACGCAGGACACCCGTAAGGTGACATGAAAAAAATGAGTTATGGAAAATATTTGTTTTATAGTAACTTGAACATTCCGGGGAAAAAATCACAAATTTTGCATTTTTACGGCCGAAAATAGGGGTGAGCACGCTTAAAAAATCGCCCTGTATAAATATCGTATGAAATCGTTAACGAGATGACACATTGTATGGTATATGAAAAAAAAAAAATTCTATTTTAGTCCAGGGTCGTATGTTTTCGGATCTAAAAATTTTTGCTGATCGAAACGCTGGAACGACTAGTGTTTCTACACGAAAGAAAAAAAAAAAAGAAGTAATAAAAATAAACATCACTATTAAAAAAACATCAGCTCCGCTCAGAATCTAATATTTAAACAATAAATGCCTATAATATATAATTCTGTTTTACTATTTTTTTTTTTTTTTGCCCTGAGATCCTCCCCCCCCCCTGTATGCACACATCTAACCAAGACTGCAGTCTATAATAATATGTAGGGTATAGCGGCGAGGGTAAAAAAAGTTGTATTTGTATTTTACTCGTTTGTAGGTTTTTTATGATTTATTTTCATTAATATTGCACAGTGTTATTCGCTATGTTCATAATATCGCGTTTAAAGAGTTGAACATTTAATACTGGCTCGCTCGCGTATAATATCGTATAGATACATACTAACATTCGTTTAAGGTTTTATAAAAATGGGTCCTGCCAATTTATATTTATAAGCCCTATAAATGCTGTAAAAACACTGTTAATAATGTATCGTTTCACGAACCGCGTTTTCACCGTTATTTTATTTAGCCGAAGAGAGTCCCTCATTTGTGTTTTCGTTACAATAAAATAAAATAAAATTAACAATAATTCCTAAATACTCTTTCCGTGCGTATGGAGGAAAGTTATACGCCGGAAAGTCGACAAAAAATGGTGAATTATGTCATAAGAATTAAAAAATATACAATGTTTTTTTGATTTGAAAAAAATTTGCAGAAGTAAATTTGTTTTAGGAATATTGAAAGAAATCAATTTCAGTTATTTTGTCATAACTCAAAAACTAATAGCTATAGGCACGTGAAACATTTACCAACACCATAAAAAAAAAATAGTCAATCGCATACTCAATAGAAGTGTTCAAAAATATTTTACCCATTTTGAGTTAAAAATAGAACTTCGAAGACATTGAACATTTCTCCTTTTTTGTTGGTTTATAATAAGTTGTAAAATATTAATATCTTGGCGTTAAGATTTGAAACTTTAATACAAATGTACACACAAGTACTGGTAACGCGACAGATATTTTTCGCTCTTCGGGTCAGATACTCTTAGTGGGCGTGTTGAAAACTATGACTTTATTATTCTCTATATTATTCCTAACATCTTTAACTTCCTCCGTTTAGAATCGTCTTATTGAAGAAATAATTTATCGGTTTTTTAAAATTCTACACACCCACCAAGAATATCTGACCTAAAGAGCGAAGAATATCTACAGTGCGAAGTATGTCCAACTTTTTGGTCTAGACTTTACCTAATTTTATTTTTATCAGTCAAACAATATAATTTTTATTTGTCAAACAATTTTGTTATTATTGAATGATTTTATTTTCTAAAGCAACTGATTCGAGCAAAAGACTTTCGAGTTTTTCGTTCTTTCAAAACTAGAAGAGTATATTGAAACCCATTTTATTTTTCTTGAACATATTATCGAATTTTTTCAGTCATGTTCTTGTGATACGAATCAATATGATGTATGTAACGATTGTAATATAAAATTTTATATACCTACGTTTATTATTAGAACATATTTTGAAAAAAAAAAAATGCCTATAAAAATGTTTCCTATAAGCAATAACGACTCCTGAAAATCCTTGAAAATATTTTAAAATCAAAAAAATCAAAATATAGTTTACATGCATTTTGCTCTAAGAACCAACAGAGCAAAATAAAGCAAGTTTCCTGTGTGCAAGATTCTAACACTAGTAATTATTTATTAATACTCGCTTGTGCTTTATATCTCCGATGGTCTCGCAGACACTCTTAAAACGAATGCAAATTGCACTTTAAAAACGATGCGGGACATTGTTCGCCCGTCAACTCTACAATTGTGTTTTTTGATTTCTTTTTTTTTTTTTGATTCCATTTTTTAAGGGATTTTTTAATAATAATTGGATCAGAACGAAATCTATTCGAAGTGGTACTTACATTATTTTCTGGGTAATTGGTGACACGTGGTTCGGACGAGATTTTTACCGACTACGTTTTGATTTTCCCATCTCCACTCGTTAAGTACTACTCTCTTTCAGTCACAAGCAGCACACCCGAGGGGATTTTGGATTTTTTAAACGAGTTTTTTCGATAGAGCAGAATACCATTTTTTTTTTTTTTATTGGTAAAAATGAATTATTATGTTGTTTGTATTCGTATTACTGTTTCCGAGGTCTTCTCTTATTTCAAAAACGGGGCTGAAATAACGGTTGAAATTGTCTGTCGAGTTAATGGTGCGGATTTTAGTGTACCAGTTATTACACATGTAAGTCTATTTTCTTCACGTATGGACTAAAAATGAAAATAATAATAATAATAATAATAATAATAAAATATATATTACTATCGGTTTCAATAAATATGTAAAAAAAAAAAAAAGCTCATAAAACCAAAAATATGTGACATGAAAATTATGAGGTAAACAATAAACAACAAACCATAAACCATACATAATATTTGAGCTCGTGGACAGTTAAGTCGCATCATTTCTATTTGAAATCCCGTATCCAATAAATCACGACGTTAAAAAACACTGTTTTATTATCTACGACAATAATAATATATAAAAATAACGTGTTATTACAGCGCAGTGGTTCTCAACCATCATCCATCACCGGTTTTCGATATAAGTAATACCATTATGAAGCACTAAAATCTATGGAAAAACATTTAAAATAAAGCAATAAAAATCTATAAAAAATTCTTGAAAAAAGTTTAAAAATAACTTGAAAAACAGCGTTTTAAAAATTATTTTAATATATTTACAAAAATAAAAAGTAATATAAGCACCTAAAAATATGCAATAACATTATCTAAGTCATAGGTTCTCAAACTTATTTCATCCACCACCCACTTAAAGTATCAAAAATTTTCTAGCGCCCCCGCCTCCTAAATATTTTAACTTACCATCTGTTATGTCTTTTGAAAACAGACATTACAATTTATAATATATAAATATTATTTCATATTAAAAGTATTTTTATAAAAATTATGCTATAAAAATGAATTCAAAAGTTAAAATTTACTTAATGTGATGGATGAACTTGAAGCGCATTTACGAGTTTGTTAATATCTGGCTCAAATTCACTCAAAAACAGCCGGAAATCACCGCGTTCAATTTTTCTTTTTTGTTATATATATTTTTTTTTTTTTATCGCCCCCTAAACCCAACTCAACGCCCCCAAAATTCCTTTGTGCCCCCCCTCCCCCCCGAGGACCACCAATGCCCAATAGGGGACGCTATCGCCCACTACGGTTAAGTTGGCCAATTTAATCAAACACAATGAGATAAAATCGAATGAGCCATATCCTTGCAACACATTACACTATATAAATAAAAATATTAACTTAGCAAATATTTTGAATACATTTTAAAAAAAATGTTTGCGAAATGCCACTTGAAAGCAAAAAATTACACCTGAAAACCCTATAAAAGCAATAACAAAAAAAAAAAAAAAAAAAAAACAAAATAAAATCTCGTGTATTTTATTTCAAGTACAAAATACAAATTGAATTTAAAGCTTCGTTTTCGATCAATAGAAAATAAATAGCAAATGCAACCGGTATTCATTCAGCATCATTAATATATTTATTCATCAGTTACATAATAACGCATGTCACGTTTCGGATGCCATTTATTAATAATAATATAATCGTATACAATATTCATTGGTTTTATTCGGTCGGTAATCGATTTGGTAGTACATATACCTGTGTATGTGCACAGGAGGTGTCCGGGGCACTAACAGGATCCATTATCTGAACCCTAGTCCTAAAACCAAAATCCGATTTTGGGTTGTGATGGGTACTTACTTATACTTGACAAACGACTTTTGTAAAGTTCAAACATTATTATTTCAAAACTAAATAAAGTGTTTTAATAAAACTATTACCCGCGGGCCATTGAATTTTTCTCATTCTACACTAAAATATAACTCTTATAGTAATTAATAGAATACATCGGTTTGCAGCAACCGCGGACAATATCAAATAACAACTTTAGTCTCTATTGTAGCGATTCGGTTCACAATAATAATACAGCAGCTGTATTTATAACATTACATTTTTAGACGTTTAGTGCTGTCCGTAGGACGATTGAAACCTGGCTTAGGATCGTGCACGATAAATTACAATCTATATAGAATAGTAGCGTGTGGCAATCGTGAAATAAACATGAAAAACGGTTCGACGATGAAAAATGTTCATTGCATTTCAAAGGGGGTGAGTCATAAATAAATATATGGAGAACGACCGAGAAGTGGATAAAATACGTAGACCGCGGATACCCTTGGATAGCCGCCATATATGTCGCGACAACAGGGTTAGAAACAAGTCACGTTTTCCACTTGTTTTCAATCGAGTCACTAAAAATCACTATTTTACTATACTCTGTATTATGTGTATAAAAAGCACATTAAGTCACTTTTTCATTCATCTTTAATGTATAATTTCAAAAGTAGTATGAGAAAAACATTGTGTTTATATCCTGTATTTTTACAATGATGTTCGTATTTTATTTTTTTCTATATCACTTTTTCGCATAGAAATACTGATCTGAATCTAGAAGATTAGACTGGAAACTATTTGCATCGCGTAATTCTGTTCAAAATGGTACTGTAAAAGAGTAATTTTTCGAAATATTCAAAAGTTTTCCAAAAATTTTGGAAAGATTACCCAAAATTCTACAAAAACGCCTTTAAAACTTTTTTTTATCCAAATTTTATGCAAATTGAATTTTAAAAATCTTTGAAAAATCTAGTTTTTGTTGTATGATTTTTTTTCTATAAAACAGTTTAACTCTTAATTTAGTAGAAAAGATTTTTACTTAAAGATTTTTCACTAGTTTATCAAGACACTCGTGGTCAAATTTTCTTATTTATTGGTTAAATTAATAATTTTTTATGTGATTTTAATATTAAAATGATATAAAATGATGAATTAAAGTTTTGATCCGGTAGACATTTCTTTTTTGGCTTTTTTATATTCACTTAGATTTTCAATATTGATTATTCAACGAAAAAATATAAAATGACGTTCCTGCTTCCTTACACCCCTTTACATACGCCACTGAATATCACCTTCGATGTTCGGTGGTCTGCAATGGGGGCAAGTCAAAATATCTCCGAAAATTTTTCTCTAGTTAAAATATCCCGAAAAATATGCTTCTGTCAAAAAATAATTAATATTTTTGGGAAGCCTAGTGAAAAACTGAAAAAAGATTGATTATTAAGGGTAGTAGGAAAGTTTGATAATGCGAAATCAAAGTGCAGTATTTAAGTTTTATTGTACTTTGTACACCATCTTAAACTTTTTTTTTAACCAACTTTTAAGTCATTTTTGTGTTACTAATGATAGATTTTATTCATAAAATATAATAGTTAAACCTTGTTTTTGTATTATTATTATTATTAAACTATAAGTTATTGATTAATTTTATTTCAAAATCGTATTAACATAATATTATATGTATATTGTGCTATTTTTTTTTTTCAATTTATATTATATTGTTGTAGAGATATATTGTTTTTGCTAAACGAATAGAGATTAAAGATCAATCAGTTTCTAGAGAGATGTTATTACGAGAGATTGTTTTTTTTTTTTTTTTACCTATAATTGTCACGACTGCCGCCGGAAACGTGTTGAGAACCACTGAGTGGATGAGTACACGACATCTCGTTTTGTGCGTCGCAGAATTTGAGGATGAGAAGTTGGCGTTGGCGTCGGTCGCGGTGGTATCATAACATTATTATATGAGCACACACACACACACATACGTATATCCAAAATCGAGATTTTGTTTGGCTCGCAGCACCGGCCGTCGGTGGTATGTGTATCGGTTTTCCTCGCGCAGCCACGAGAATGTTTTGCGTTATATTATCGTCCGCGTCGACGTCGGTGTATACAGGGTGGGAAAATAACACGGTAACCCATGAAATTATGTTATTCCTGAATCAAAGTGAATCTTCCGAGAAGAAAATACCTTCAATTCTTTTTAGATTCTGAAAGAAATGAAAAAGCCAATGTTTTTACAATGATGTTTATTTTTTTTTTCTGTGTACAACTTTTCGTATGGAAATACTTATTTCGATCTTGTTTCGATCAGTAACTTTTTGAAACCAGATTTGCCTCTAGGTTGTCGTTTTTTGAATATCTCAATTCTTCAATTTTTTTGAAAAAAACTACCCAAAATTTGACAAAAACGACGCGGAAACCATCATTTTCTGATCCGAACTATATGAAAATTGAAACATAGTTAGAAAATCATATAAGAAAGATTTCGGCGCAAGAAAATTTTGGAATGTAATAAAAAAATTATGAACATTTTTCTAACCTTCGTTCAGAATCGTTTTATTGAAGAAATGATTTATCGTTTCTTTAAAATTAAATACACCCGTCATAACACCTCGACGAGCAAAGTACACAATTTTTTTTTTTTTTTTTACAATTCTGTTGGCTCTAAACAATTTCTGAAAAATATAAATAGTTTTCATTACAATCTAAATATATATATTGTCATTAATATATATATTGCAAGCAAAATTCTCATACGACATTTTCACCATTTTTGGTACCACTGTGGTACACTGGTAATGCTGAAAATGGAAAAACAATACGACACATAACATTTTGGATTAGAATTTCGCAAGATATATTATTATAGGATTAAAACACAGATTTGACGTTTTAATAATTTTTTTTTAATTTACTATTCGTTTTCAGCACCTGCACGGTGGTGACAAAATTTTGAAAACTATGTCGCCTATAAATTTGTATGAGAATATTGTGCATGCAATAAAAGCGGTGATAAAATATTTTTAGATTATCATGAAAACAATATTGATTAATTTTTTTTTTTTTTTTATTCTTAAGAAGCCGTTTAGCACCAACGAACAGTATTGTAAATAAATAAAACAGAAAAAGAGGCGCGTACTGATTAGGAGTAATCGTATTGTGAATTACTATTCTTTTTTTTCACCCTGTGCGTGGTAATTGTGCACGCAATACGGCTATGATGAGGATCGGAGACGTAGAGAGTGGGAAAAGTTTTCGATCGCAGCCAATTACTAAGGGACATAACGTAATTAGGGTTCGGATTTACGTGCGCGCTGAAAAATACTCGATTTCAGAAAAACGACGCCAACAATGTATTACTGTGTGCAGCGTGTATTATTCGGGGGATTACCACTTTTCAACTATAAAAGCTTAAATCCGTCGAGCGTAGCGACGAAGCTAGTGTTTTTATAATAATGCTGAATTTTTAGATCCCGAGTGGAGCGACGAAGCTAGTGTTTTTACTACGACGTTTATTTTTGAAGTTTAATTAAATTTTGATAATTTCGATGATTTTATGTAATAAATATGATGTGACAAGGAGTGCTTTAGTAGCATTTGTTTGAATCCGCACTTGTCTAGTTTATATTTTTCATTTGTTACGCTCTACAAACTAAAAGTTTCTATCCGATTGTTTTGAGAAGAATTTGGTACTTTATTGTTAAAACTTAAGTTTTTTTTTGTCTTTACGGAATCTATAACAAAAAACGACGTACCTATCCGAGAAAACGCGTCCTGCGGCAAACTGAAACTAAAAACAAGCAAAATAAAATAAATTTACTATTATTACCGCGACAGAAATCGATTTTGAAAATCATTCACGAACTACCTGTAGATCGCGATCCACCGTCTGGCCACTCTTCTCTTGTAGTGCATTTCATAAAAAACAAAAATAAAAAAAAAAGCCGAGTGTGCAAAGAACGTGATATCAAGAATTAAATTAAAAATAAGCGATTTTTTTTTTATTTGACTTTTAACGAGAGTTCAGGTCTGAGAGGGTTGAAAAAAAGACACTCGGACATCAGGAGCGGGGAGTGGAAGGACAGGGGTAGATTTGTTTAATCAAGTACGCACCGTATAATGAAAAAAAATAAATTTACGGTAAAAATGTTAAATGTATTGAAACGTATAGTACACCTTGTGACAATAACGCAAGGTGCTTGTTTCTTTATTATAATAATAATAATAATAATAAGTTGGAGTTACTTAATTTTTTACAGTTGTGAAGTGGGGCTTGTGCGTAAACGGGATAAATGCCTAATCCGCTTACGAATTATTGTATTTTAACATACAACTGCTTTGAAGACAGAAAAACAATTGTCGAAATATCCTAGATTATTCATTAAACGTTGAATACACTGTAATGATATCATTTTGATGATGTTATCTATTAACGAAAAAACAAAATATAGTTTTCATTTCACGTTTTATTATAATAAGTGTGTTGTTTTTTGTCATTTTTTTTCTCACCTTTTTTTTTTTATTCGAGCTGGACTGAAACTTAGGAAAGTTATGTTTTTTTTTTTTATACATAGTCTGCATTAAACTCATTGAATTAAACTCAATGTTTTGTTTAAAAAGTGTTTTTAACAATTATTATGCACTTCCCTCGTTAAAATTGATACATGGGGCAAGTGCTAATTTTGCGATGGGGTAAATGCGTCTTGTGAAGTCGCGCTTTCCCCACCCATAAAAGCTTACCTACTTCATACATAAACGAATTAACTCAGTTCCTGTCTAAAATATTGAAACTATGTACCTATATAGTTACAGTGAAAATGGTGAGGAACTATAAGAGGAAAACTGAAAAATCAAAAGTATTAAAAAACACTTCTTTCAACACCCGTAAAAGATATACAACTGGGGATAACGAATGATATAATTTTGTGATATTTATAACAGAACTCATAAGTCTGAGAAACATTCCTCAATAAATAGAGGAATAACTGATCTCCTACCTAGGTTTTTTAGTAATATTATATTCTTTATTATGTTTTTTGATTTTATATTAGTTTTATGATATTTATCTACCAATTCAATAGTCTGTGTATAAAAGTATTTGGTAAGAAAGAAAATATCTTGTTTTTATTCACGTTAATTAATTGTGCTAATTAGGTTATATTTACTGTACATTTCTTTATATATTATTTGCATTGAAGGAAATATAAAATATGAATTATTATATGAATTATTTCTTTCTTTTTAATATTTATTAAAAAATGTGTCTTTTATTTTAAAAAATATTGCAAGTATTGTCATTTGAACAGAATTTAAGATGTTTTTTCGATTCAAAAAATAAATTGTTTGTAATAAAATCTAGTATGAGGCGGTTGCCCCATCTAAAAATTATATACATTTTAAGTATTTTTGGTGATGTGATTTTTCACTTTCCCCGTGTATGGGGTAAGTGCGGCCAATTTTTAAAAAATAATTAAAGTCACGAAAACTATGATTTTCAGACAAATTTCAATAGTATATTCGAATAGCAAACAATTTTTTTAATGAGTGGACAAACAACTGTTTTAGTAGAATAAAAATATCGAACTCAGAAACATGATCAACAAACTTAGATTTTAAAATTACGGGTCGCAATAATTGCCACTAGTTAAAAATCGTTTGAACGTTCAGTTATACCAAATTCGTATTACAGATAGTAATAATCTCAGATCATAGAGTAAAATGTTCATGAGATCTTATTGTATGTCTTAAAACGAGGGGGGGGGGTTATTATTTGTGAGAAAAAATAAACGTACCCTTTCTGATTTATCGAAATGGAACGCTGAGAAGGGAATAGTGGTGAGCGTATGCCATATGCGTCGAAAAAATTAAAAATTCGGGTGGCTCTTCTAGTTACAGGCGAAGAAAAAAATTAATATTTTTAATTTCTCGTCCTATATTTACACTGGGCGGGAAAAAAGCATGTTTATCCGTATAAAATTCCTGATCAGTGTTTCAAAACATATCTTTTTTTTTTTTTTTTTTTGCTAAATGACTTAAAAAATAATAGTTCTTATGAAAATAAGAAAAAAATTGTCACCACTCGATTCTAACCTGAATTCTCATACAATTTGATATACGACATAAATTAAAAAAATAGTGTGACACATCTTTTTGGGGTAGAATTTCGTAAGAAATATTTATTAAAACATAGATTTGAAGTTATAACAAATTTTGAATTTTTTATTTTTTTCAAAATTCTACCCAAAAAAGATGTGTCACATTATTATTCATTTTCAATACCATCAAGTACCAAACGGTGGTGAAAACGATGTCGTATACCAAATTGTACGAGAACCCAGTACAGTATACAATCGAGTGGTGATGAGAATATATTTCGATTATAACAAAATCGAAAACCATATTTTTTTTTTGATTTTAGAAGTCATTTAGTTCTAAAAGTTTTGTAGAAAGAAAAAAAAAAAAAGGCATGTCTTTATTTTATACGTTGATCAGGAATTTCTTATAGATTACCATGTTTTTTTCCCCATCCTATCGCGTTCCCTTTTTATTGTTTTCCCGGGTTAAAATTCAAGACTACTTGCACCACTTGTTAATTAACTCACTGTATAATACCTAATTAATAATAATAGCAATAATAACAAAAAAAAAAAAAAAACCGGAGATAGATTTTTTATTTCATTATAAAAATTCGTATCGCGAGAGCTCCGGTGGGGGGGGAAGGGTTGACACGAAGGGTCCACCCTATATCTGTGTCTTAGCTCAACACGTGGAACTTTATGCATCAAAACATAACCAACGAGTGTACGATATATTATGTATATCTACATAGGAATGTATCGTATATTATATTATTACGAACATAATCACGGATTCGGGTCGATCACTGCCATCTCTCTCTCTATCTATCTTTATATGTGTGTGTGTGTGTGTGTGTGTGTGTGTCTATACATATATTATAATGTGTACTTAAATGAGAGACTCCATGGCAAAGGCGCTTATTATAAATTCAACCGCGACCGCATCTCCGCCCGTCAACCGGGCGCACCACTACACGGTAAAATTTAACCGTCCGAATACGAAATTACGTACACCGACGTGACGTGCAGATTATGTCAACTGTAACGTATTTATTTTTTTTTTCCTTTTGTTTTTCACCATAAACAAAAAACACGCGGCACGAGAAAAAAAAACTTTTCATACCGACAAAAAAAAAAAATAAAAAATAAATAATAACAAAACTCAGTTGGTTAACGACGAACAAACCAAATGTAAAATTATTGTATTATTGAAAAGTCGTCTCAGAGTATTCGCGAACGGGGGTGGGGGAGGGGTGAAACGTTATTTCGTACAATTCATTATTTACGACTACGTCGTCGACCGAATGAATTCGAATAATAATAATAATAATAATAATTGATACTATTAGCGGGCAATGGTTTTGTAAACTCAGGGGGTAGTAGAAAAAAAAAAAAAAAATTAAATAATAAAAACCTCTAACGTTTAGTCAGGGTTTGTAAAAAAAAAAAAAAAAAATGATTATGTAACAACGTTTTTTTTCCCCCATTCCGAAATCTCTCTTTTTTTCCTTCTCTTTTATTACTATTTCCCCCACCCTCCCCCCCCGTCTGTTTATTCACGACGAACGTTGAACATGTATATAATTATACGCGTACTCCACTTCGCGGTTTCCCGTCATAATTATTTTACTCGCGAGAATACATCGCGTAAATACTCGCAGTAAACATAATATATTCCGTTTGCTTTTGGGAATCGCGCGTTACCGTCCGCTACGATTTTCCACATTATAATAATAACGCGATATTATTATTCCGTCGCGGAATTTAAACCGAAATCGCGTAGCGCTAAAAAAATGAAAAATAAAAAAAAAACGCCTCTTCGTTTATACACCACACGGACGGTTTGGATGAAAATAAATCGCGTTCGGTTTCACTTGAGCTACAGCAATTTAAAATCGTTCGAATACGCGTAATCGGCGGTGCACACGTATTTGCATTACAAAATTATTGGACGGCGTTCGGATTGGTTGGTTATTCTTTACCCGGACAAAGATTGTGTCACACGAAAATCTATTTTGGATACGGGTAAGGGGTGGCAGAGTCAATATTTATCCGGATACAGATAGGAAAAATAAATAAATAAAATTTCACATATTATCAAACGTTTACTTGCACCAAAAACATTAATCATATCATTTGTATATCTATTCCATCGAATTTCCATAAAGTTTGAAAAGAAAATTTTTGGAAAAACTAATAAGAATTTCGAATAATGATCTCTTAAAAGTACTATTTAGAGGCGAATTCTGATTAAAAATAAAAATGCTGGTCGAAACTTTAGGACAAGCATTTCCATACGGAAAAAAAATTGACAGAAAAAATATTTTTTTTTTTTTTTTTAGAAATCCGGACATGTTTCGTACCATGAGTATTCATCGCTCCTTGGGTGTGGTGCTCTTGGTGGGTGTATTGAATTCAAAATAAACTTCAATAAAACGATTTTGATCAGAGCTTCAGTTAATTCAAAACAATTTTACTTGAAAATTTTATAGTTTGTTATTTTCACCTGTTGACTCCGCCATGTGTACATATTTATGTACACAGCGTGTTTTCCCACGAGGCTACGCGTTGATTTTTATGTGTTTTGCCTGGTACGCCATGGTAGAAAATATATGGTAAAGTTCTTATCAAAATTAAATACGTTAAAAGGTTTTAAAAAAGTATTTTATTTTTTTTGCTCTCTCTAACAAAAGTAAAAACGGCTACATAATTAATTTTCCTATTCTATATTATATTGATATGTGCTCGTAGCTTATATAAGTCATCAAGTGTGAGTATTGCGAGTAACGTATTTTATACTCAAAAACTAAATGCCACGTTTAGATGTGAAAAAGTCAAAAAAAAATTTATTAATTTTTTTAATTACTGAGAAAAGAAAAAAAAAATTGATGAGAAAAAAAATTAAAAAAATAAAATTTTCACATAAATACCTACTAATAATTTATTTGCACCAAAATTTAGGTTTTTAATATTATTATGGTATATTTACATTGAAACTTTCATAAAATTTCATAAAGTTGGGATAATAGAAATACGTTTTTATGGACGTTTTATTCAAATTTTGAGTACTTTTTCCCAAATTTTGAAAAAAATTATTGAGAATTTAAAAAAATGATTCCTCAAAAGTCGAAAGTACCACCGATGGGAAATTATCTCTGGGAGGGGGGAGGAATTGAGTTACTGCACAAGGGGAAATTCAGTAACAATGAAATAACGAGAATTTTTTTTGTTAATTTTGTGAAAAAAAATACATTTTAAATCTACTTAAATTATTTAATTCATATTTACATTTTATATTATTATTTCTGAACTTATGTTTAATAATAATTTGTTCTCATATTTAACGTTATGAATTAGTGTAAGTTGACTTATGTCTAATTTATAAAATAATGAAAATAAAAATTCAACAGTTGTGTAAATATAAGTATAATTGCAGTTATTGTGTATAATTTATTTGTATGATCAGAAAAAAAAACCCCAAAGCTCTAATTTAAGGAGGATAAGATTTTTCAAAATTTACAAAGGGCGGATGAGATTTTCGAAGAATTAGAAAGGGTGAATTGGGAATTACTGCCACACATAGGCACGTCAAAACGGATAATTTCTAAGCCGTTTAGAATGGCCGCCGGAACGATGAGTAGATGAAAAACAAATTACATTACACACACTGCAGTTATGTCGAAAACGTTCTCACACAAAAAAGCGTTTAAAACGCCATCATTGTGTGTCCGAGAGTGAGTTTAATTCGTTCAATTTTAATCCTTTTTCCGTGTCACATAATATCGTGTACGTAATAACTCGAGTACATAGGATGACGTCAAATTGATTGACCAAATTTTTTTTTTTCCTGTTCGTTAACGTCTTTGCAAACGTATTGCAAGTGTATTTTCATTTTTAGCGAATAAAACTTGAAAACGATCTTACACTCGAGTTAATGAGATTATATCGAGATATCGCAATAAAAGTCACGGGCTCGTTGCACTTAAATCGTTAGAGAAGCACGCACGCGTACATAACGCGGTGCACTTAAAATAATTGAAATGAGTCCGGAAACGTGTGCATCTTTAAGTATGAAACTAGCTTTTTCCCTTATCCGCCCGTTTCGACATTGTCGTCACTAAATTGTTATTATTTAAAGGGGTGACAAAATGTTTTTTTTTTTTTTTTTCTGTAACATTGTGAATTGATAAGCGTAATTCGAGCAGCTAAACCTCCCCTCCCCTCTTACGAAATAAATAAATAAATATTTAAAAACATTCGAACCAATCTATGCATAATTGTTAATTAAACGTAAACAATTTACATTTACACGTTTTTTAATTCAATTATATAATATTGCTAAGACAACAAATTAGACAAGACATTATTCATCATCTAATTTGTATTTTTATTTAATTTTTTTTTTTTTGATTATTTATAGCGATAACAAATCTCTTCTCAAAAATATTTTCGCAGTAAAATTCCCCTTTACGTTCGTTTATAACTCGTAAACGATCAAATAATTGGTTTTTAAACTTTTTTTTAATAATTTTCGTGTTATTATAACAGAATTACAGATCCAGAAAAGTAATATCTTCATAGTTCTTTATTGTTAAGTTCGTTTATCTGGTCCCGAAGAAAATTTGTTTTTGTTCACCGTTTGTGTGTTTATAAATAATTCAGCGCTTGAAACAGTTAATACCGAGAAAATTACAAATTCCGCTATCGGTTTTAAAGTATTTCGATTTTTCTTTCAAACCCAAGTACCGGTTTTCGGTTTTATCGTTTCGGTTTTCTATTTTGGAAATCGGTTTCCATTTTTTCTGTGTCGTTTATTATTGAAACAGATTTTTCTTTTTTTAATTTCTTTTTTTTTTTTTTTGTTTTGAACACTAATAGATGGTTTCGGGTATTTTAGGTTTCCGTTATTTCCGTTTGGGTTGGGTTTGGTTTTTTCGATTTCGTTTCCAATTTTGAAAACAGATTTTCTTTTTGATTATGATCACCCTTCGGTTTTGAAATCACGTTCTGATGACGTAGGCTTCAATATTTGTGTCTTAACGTCTTCACAACCTGTACATTCAAAATCGGTTTTCAAGCGCCGAAACAGAGGTGTCGACGAGAATATGAGAAAATATTCGGGCGTTAATAATAATTGTCGCGTTTTTAATTTATAGCGTAAACGACGGGATAAACGAAAACGCTCGGCCGTTATAATTTATTCAGAAAATATAAACAGGACCGAATTCGACGTTATCCGCCGGATATTCCACAGAATTCGTTTTACCTTGTTTGGCTATACGCGGGCAACGTATTAAATATTAATGCCGTGCTAAATTATGCCTAGGTAATCTGCGCTATTCCTAGAAACGCCACATACTATGTCAATGTTTTGACGAGTTGGGGCAGAGAGAGAGTATATACGTAAATCAATATTATAGTTTATCGTTTTAATGAATAAAGTTTTGGAATAAAGCCGGGCGAGTTATTTTAATGGGTCTTTAGCGGTTAAGTCATTGAAAACTTAATAAACGCATTCAACAACTACTGGGTTAAGCGACAAATTTTACTGCCCTTAACAACGACGATCCCGTTAAAACGTTGCAACAAGCTAAAACGTTCGTGTACGATCTTGAATATTTTTTTTTTTACCGGATAAAACATTTGCGCTATTGCCATTTATACAAGCATTTGATATAAACACAACAACAATTATTATTATTTCAATTTCAACCCGGATTCGGGTGCGTCATTTGAATAGACAGGGTTGTTGCGCCACTGGAAAACCTTGAAAACCTGGAAATTTAATTAGGGTATGGAAAACAGGGAAAAGTCAGGGAATTTTTCAATATTGTCTGGAAAATTATTTATAGTACAGGTACATGTAGGTCTTTTAAAGTTAACTTATACTTGTGAACCTAATTCATTTAGTTTTACATTTTTCTAATCTATAAAAAAAATATGTATATATTTTATTTTATTCCTCATACTATTGTCTATCTGAATTAAAATTTTCATTAAGTTCGTATTAAAAAAAAAGATAGATAGAGTGTCTTTTTTGTCAAATTTTTGGTAGTTTTTCCCAAGTTTTGAGAAAATTATTGAGAATTTTGAAAAATGACCTCTTAAAAGTACCATCTAGTGGTCTCTGTAGTTGCTGTTTGAAATTTTTGAACAAGTGTTTCCATACGAAAAATTGTTTGTAGAAAAAAAAAAAATCATAATAATAATAAAATCATTGTAAATCACTAGTTTTTTCGCTCCACGCAGAACATAAAAAAATATTTGTATGGTTTATGAATTATGGGTTTATCACGCTGGAAAATTTTTATAAAAATCATAGAAAACCTGGAAAATTCAGGGAATTTGAAAAAATTAATTGTGTAACAACCCTGATGATAGAGGAAGAGTAGCATGAAAAAATGCTATAGAATACATAGTTTTTACATAAACATTATATTAATTAACTTGATTATTTTTAAAAAATCAAAAAAAAATCCAAATTTTTGTTTTTTCATGGCTAAAAAAGGGGTGAGCACGCTCAGTGAATCACCCTGTATATTTACTGCCCAGTTTTTTTATTAGTTTTGAACAAAAGTCGAATATGTTTTTTGAAAAAATTATTTCGATTTATTTGTATACATAATACATATGCGTATGAGTTCACGTCACACGACCATTACTCAGGCGCGTCCCCAAGGGAGGGGCGAAGGGGCGGTCGCCCCCCACATAACAATTTTTAATGTATAAAATTTAGTAATTAGTTCATTAGTCAACAGAAAATCAATGGTCAAAATTTAAATTTATCGATATACCTAACTAGAAAAAATTAATCACCACAGTCACAAAGATAATAATTATTATCTACAGACAATCATTTCCACGGGCTATTACTGTATAGAAAAATATACTTAAAAACTACTTAATATTGCATAATATGCATGTGACGCTACACGGCGGTTGCCGACGGTCTAATAAGTAGGAGAAATGAGACAACAAAACAAAAGAGCGTTGTGATTTAACTTTAGCTTTAGCATATTTTATGAAACGATTCTTTTTTTAATTCAATAAAATTGACTTAAATTCGCCTA
>JAIPRM010005116.1:0-21237 GCA_025469315.1 Stegophylla sp. TES_Ste_2020 | reverse complement strand
TTTATTGTATCTTCTGTTTCATGTTGAGATTTTTCTGTTTCAGTTATTCTAGAATGCTTACCTTCCAGAAATGAAGTACCTTTTCTCAGCAAGTTCTCTGTTTTAATCATATCAAAATGAGTTTCATGTTGAGATAGTGTTTTTTCTGTTTCAGAAACATTGGAACATATTATTGGTGGTGTTACATTTAAGTTATTAGTGAGTGCATTTTTGTTTCCTAAACGTGAATCATATGTATTTGTAAAATCACAATCATTGGTTTGATCAAAAACTGGATTAGATATATTTTCTGATAAGGCAGAATTTTCAAGAGATTTACAACTATGAGCTTCTAAATATTTATTTTCAAAACAGTCAGAACGTGATTTAAAAAAATTATTTGAATCATCAATATTTTTTAATGAAACTGGATCATTGTTAGTATTTTTTTTTAACATATCGCAGTTTTTATTTTGATATTCATCAAACTGCTCATCATACTTATGTGTCATATTTTGATGTAGTTGTTCATTCAATGGTATTTTTTCGTCCGAAGATGTACTTAATACTTGACATGAATCTTCTTCATGTGGTACATAATCTAAAGTAGTATTTTCAATTATTTGTTTTGATTTGATATTATGTGTATTAGGGACTAAATCAAGTAATTTTAATTCATACGATGAACTCAAATTTTGTTTTTGAATTTCCATTTTAATATCTACAGCAGGTAAATTACTCAATCTTCTACTCATTCTTCGTTCTGAAGTACATTCAGTCCAAGCATCTTTTGTTTTATGATATTCATTCTTAATACAAGGTAATCCTTTATTATTTCCTGGCAATCTATTATTTTTCAAGATTCCAGAACTTTTGGATAGTATATTTTTTTCTTTATAGAATTTTTGGTTATTATCATTAATAATTTTTTGTCCTTGTCTCATTAAATCAATGTTCTCAGAAGTTGATAAAATTTGATTATTTTTCAATTTATTTTGTTTATTTAAAATTATTTTGTCAACAGACAACATATCCATCATTAAATCAGATTGTATTGAGTGTTTCACACTGGAATCATTCGTTTGTATATTATCATGCATAGGTGTAATATTTTGATGTAGTTCATTTTGTTCCAAAGATGTATTTAGTACTTTGTAGGAGTCTTCTGCAAATGGTAAACAGTCTATGTCAGTATTTTCAATGATTTCTTTTTTAATTCTTTGTTTTGATTTAAAATTATGTGTATTAGGCACTAAATCAAGTAATTTTAATTCATATGATGAGTTCAAATTTTCTTCTTTTATTTCCATTTTAATGTCTATAGCAGGTAAATTATTCAATCTTCTACTCATTCTTCTTTCTGAAGTACATTCTGTCCTGTTATCTTTGGTCTTATGATATTTTTTCTCAAGAAGTATATCCTTATTAGTAGGTAATATATTTTTATTTCTAGACAATCCATTATTTTTCAAGTATTTGGTATTTTCTGCTCGTTCATTTTTTTTTCCTCCAGAAAAATTTAGCTTATTATTATTCATTATTTGTTTTTGTAGTCTAGTTAAATAGACATTTTTGGGAGTTGATAAAATTTGATTTATTTTTAATTTCTTTCGATTTTGCATAATTAGTTTATCGACAGGCGACATATAAATCATAAATTCAGATTGTATGGGATGTTTCATATAACAATCATTTATTTCTTTGTATGTACATGTAGATACCATACGATAAGAAAGGCAACAACTTTTGCAACAGCGCCAATATTTACAAGAAAATCCAAAGTTTTCCATGGCACATAAGATGAATCTGAAAAATACAAACAAATGTATATTACACCATTAACTAGGACATAATAAATTTGAACAACTGAATTCAGTTCTACAATTTAAGTTGTAATATGGTTTAATAGGTTATGCAATAGAAAAAAAAAGTTTTCAACATTTTAAATGTAAAATTATAAGATTAATAAATGTTATTTATATATTTATATATTTATATATTTAATAAAATAGAGGCCCTTTTTTCGATGAATGTGCATATCCTGAAAAGTACACAACAAATTTTAAAACACTTTTTACTAATGGATAGGTTAAGTCTCAGGGAATGTTTTAATGTATGATTTGTCTTAGAAAAGGAATTAAATTGCCGAAAACAGTAAAAATGTAAAAAATAATGTAATATAAAACTATCATAAATCCCTACGTGCCGACATCAATCTGCTGGAGCAACGATAGCTGTTTGGTACAGAGGTCTTGGGTTTGAGCTACATATACAATATTTTTTTTTTGTATTGTTTACAATGTTTTTTTACTCTACTTCTATTTATATTATTTGTATGATTCGTCCAGTAAGAATAATTAATACGACCAAGGTTAACATTAAAAAAAGACTAGTCCAAAAAATATCAGGCTATTATAATCGGGTTAAATCTACTCAATTTTCAAAATCATTTCTTAAAAAATACAGGGGTAAACCCACTCAATGTTTAAAAGTACTCTTTGGTAAACTTTTGTAATACATTTTTTCAATTGATATGTTAAAAAAAATTAGATTAGGCGTATTTTATTAAAATTTGGGTAGTTTATACCAAACTTTGAGAAAACTATTGAGAATTTTGAAAAATTACCTCTAAAAAATACTATCTAAAGCAGCGATTCTCAAACTGGGGGTCGCCAACATATTTTTTATGGTCACCAATACATTGAAATGATAGTGTTTTTTTGTTATTATCATCATGATAATCATTGTTAAGAACTACAATTAACAGAAACTTGGGATTGCTAATAAAAATATACATTCATATTTTATCAAGTAGGTATTTATTATTTTTATTTTAGTACAATAATAATTATAATAATTTGACACTACTTTTTAACTCTATCATAATAAAAGGGTGGCTCAAAACATTGGTTACATTATAAGGGGTTGTGGTTTCGAAGATTGAGAACTGCTGATCTAGAGGAAAATTAGATTCAAAAAGTTACTGGTTGAAACTTTTATATAATAATTTTTATAAAAAAAATGTTTAAAGAAAAAAAGTAAAAAGTAAAAATAAAATAAATAAACATCATAGTTAAAAATACTATCTTTTTGTGTGCAGTCCTCAATTTGCGTAGTGCGAGAATATGCTATGTGCGTACATGTGGACTACAGCTGATGACTCATCTAGGTCTTATTTAAGTATAAATACAAATACAAACATCAGTGAAGTGACAGTCTCTCAACAATGTTAATAATATTCTTAAAGAAAACAATAAAGTTGTTTATTTAGCAATAGAAAAACTTTGCGAGGACAACTAGTTCATAAAATATATGCTATAACATTAAATTAATTAGAATTCAAAATATTTGGAATGTATTAATACTTATTACTATTACTTTCAATATGTTTATATTATTATTGCTATGAACAGTGAGTTTTTAAACAACGATAACTTGAGTTGGAGAAACTGCCCACTGACGACACTTCTAAAGATTTACATTTTATAGATCATATGGGAAGAAGGCCCTTACACCATTTCCTTTCTGGATATGGAAATTTTTTGCGAGGATGATTTTATAAAGAATTGTGGTAACAAGCGTAAAATTTTATGGTGGTTTGTTTCTATTTGTAGATTTGAGTGTAGTGTTTTATTTGTAACATAGAATAGTGAATTGGTGATTAATCGGAAAATTTTGTTTTGGACATTCATATTTTATTAAAGTTAAAGTTTTTCGCCACATCCAAAATTTGAATGACATGTGTCCAGTTTGGTTTTAGAAGTAGTTTTTAAAGGGTAAGATTTGTGTGAAGTGTTACCTTTGATTTTGAATGGAGAAATTGTCTAAGACATAAACTATAGTGGCCATTTGTCCTGGATTTTTTGGGACGTTAAACGGTTTTGGAACTCATGTCCCGGTGTCTTAAAGAAGTTCTAAGAGACATCATTATGTACCGGATTTGAATTTACACTTAGTAATGTCCCGGAATTTGACTTCATAACTTATATGTTTATGATATATTAAACCTTAGTTTTTGAAGATGTCCATAGACCACAGTACACAAAAGTATGTAGTGAAAATAGAAGGAAAAAGTTAAAAATATTAGTTATGTTTTTATGAAGTATTCAGCTATTTTGTACATTAAACTAGTTTTGTTGAAAATAAAGTACATTTACTCATTTCATTTTAGATTCTGAGTAGAGAGAAGAAGCTTTTGATTTTACAATGCTTATTTTTATTTATTTTTCTCTTTCTAGAAACACTTTTTGGTATAGAAATACTTGTCCAAAAGTTTCAATTAATAACTCTATAGAACCTGAAATCACACCTAAATAATACTTTAAAAAAAGATACTTTTCTAATTTTTTAGTACTTTTTATAAAAACGAGGAAAATTTGTCAAAAAATTGACAAAAACGGCTATTATTGAAATTTTCATAAAATTGAAAATTGTTTTTTAACATAACTTAAAAAATAATGTAGCTAGAAACTTGAAACTTTCAGCTACTATTAAAAATGGTCACAAGAAAACTTCATAAAAATATTTGATCAATTTTGAGTTAAGTATAGCATTTTAAAAATATTGGAAATTTATTGGTTTTTGTTAGTTTTTATGTAATAAAATTTTTAATTTTTGATATTAGACTTGATGTTTTAATAAGATCTCACTCACCTATATGTCTAATTGACCAGAAAAAATCTTGAAAATCATTAGTCAAATTTTTCTCTGTAACCATTAGCAGTTAGAATTTTTACGAAATTTGTTAGTTTCTCTTAAAATTAAACACTTTAATGTACATAAAAGTAATTGGTTCAACCAATCTTTTTGAAACTTGGTACATAGGTAGAGAATTTCATTGCAAATATTTTATTTTATTTGAATTTTAAATAGGTTATACAATGATGGTTGAATAGTTTTTAATTTAAAAAGGAGACCATCATGCCATACACGATTGAGGGCGTGTGCAAAATCGAGGAAGCTTACATTGTAATCTTGCTTTTTTATAGTGAAGAGGTAATTATGTCTGTTATATGATTAATTTAGTAAGTAGTTGAATGGGAATTTCTGAAACTAAATTGTGTCTAAGATTTTTTTTGCAGTTTTAATTGTTATACTTATTCTTTTAAGAACAATCAGTTTTTTTAGAATTTTAGAAAAAAAAAAGGAGCTAAAAAAGGCTGATAGGTGTATATGATGTTAGTGATTCTGATGGTGTGAAAGGCTAAGTAAAGCATTAAATATGTAGTTTAGGAGTATTACATTTATTCTCGGTAGCGGTTTTGCAACCTCAAACGTTATAAGGTCGAAACTCGGGGATTTTTGACTGGGAAATATTGATATACAGTGTTGAATTTAGGTTTAGGAAAAATATTTTAGAAGAAATAATTATAGATGCAGTAAAAATGTATGCACTTAGATATTGTAGGGTTGTTTATGTTAGGGCGGAAGTCAAAAACTTAAAACTTTAATATCACCATTGTATGAGATACATAAATAAAATGAAAATATTAAACAGCTGGACATATTTTTCGCCAAGGGTATTCTTAATTTCTCGAATGATGGGTGTACCTATTAAATTTTAAAGATTTTATAAATCATTTCTTTAATGAAATAATTCTAAGCAGATTTAAAATATAATATAAAAAAAAAAAAAAATATATATTAAATCTTTTACTGATCATTTATAACAATTTAATAATATAATTATTATCCATATTGATTTAACCCTTAGACACCCGCGGCTGTTTCCTAGATACTGGCATCCGCAGACAGTAATCTGTGCCGACACCACGCAATTTGATCTAAATGTGTTAATAACTCACTAACTAATAGTTTTTCAACAAAAATTAAAATACCTCTTTATAAATTACCATACAATTTTTTTTTAAATGTTGAACATTACATTTTTATTTTTTTTTTATCTTTGACGTAGCCTGATATTTGTTGGTATGATACCCGCTTGTTATCTGGTGATAATACTATTTACTTTGAAGCAGTATCAATTTAAGTGAAAGTGCCATAGTGCGGGTGCATGAAGGTTAATTATTCATAAAAGTGATCAATTTTAACATAATTTGATATTTATAGCATAATTAATACTTGACTCCAATGATTTGATACAAGTAGAATTATATATAAGTAAGTTTGTTTACAGTTTAAAATCCTTAAAACAATAATCTGAAATTGTAATAAAACATTAAGAAAAAAATTCAACAATATTTTGTATGTTAGACCATAATATGATAAATTTAAAAGATTGTAAAAATGTCTTATTAAGCTAATTATTTCTTATTAAGAAAATTTGACCACGGATAGGGAAACAAATTAAGAATCTTATAGCTCAACAAATGTCTACCAGTTTAAGTTTTAAGAAACAAACTTGAAAATGAACTTAGTTTTTATTTTTAATGAACGTGAACATTTTTGGTTCATTTGATGTCAAATTAACTTTAATAAATCATAGAAAATTGTTATATTAATAACTTAGGTATGTTTTATATTATACATTAGAGAAGATACTTTAAATTTCTTTCAAAAAATTTGAATTTTTTAAAGAAAAAACTACTTGTTACATTTCAATATTGTCTTAATAATTTTTATTTATTATCTACGGTCATATATTTATTATATAAGTCTATGTTGTGTAACTATTTTAGTCCATTCTATCAACTAGTAGCTACAGCCAGCATACTTGGAATATACCACAAATAATAAAAAATAATGGAATGGGTTCATACCTACTTCATACCATACATGACCACACAATTGAGTAATGTAAAAACACTAGCTTCTTCACTCTACTCAGAATCTAAAATACAATCATTTTCTTCAGTACAACCAGGGTTATAAAGAATATCTATAACCTGGTTTCAAAATAATTTTAATAATGAAATATACATCATAACAATAATTAAAAATACTTGACAGAATAGATAATACAACCATGGTCTTATTAATAATTACTAAGGATGAAAAAATTAAATATTTATTCAAATTTTGGAAAGTAAATACCTTCTTAATATAAAAATATTTACTACTCAATGGTACGTCTTGTGTACTATGTATTTTGAATAATATTCTCAGAGATACAGATTACTTGCACTCAGTAATAACAAAATAATTTTTTGAATATAAAATATAGGTAGTTTGAATCAAAAAATTTAAAAGCGTTTTTGTCAAATTTTGGAAAAACTATTGAGAACTTTAAAAAATGACCTCTCAAAAGTACCTTTTAGAGAAAAATTCTGATTCGTTAAGTTGCTGGTCGTAATTTTTGGACAAGTATTTTTATATGAATAAGTATTCACGGAAAAAAAAATTAATATCATTGTAAAAATACCAGCTTCTTCGCTCCACTCAGAATTTAAAATCAAATGAAAGAAAGTAGGTAAAACTAAAATGTGAATTCATTAAATATTGTCAGTCTAATTCGTAAGCCACATAACTCTATATTGACTAGGTAGTTTTCAGGAAGAGCAAAAAACATGTCAAAAGTTTAAAAATATTGTTAACAGATAACTGTAGTTTTTAAATTTATTCTTTAAGATTTTGTTGATATTTTTTTGAATAGTTGAATAATTTAGAATAATCTTAAAAATGGAATTGAGACTTCTTCTTTGAAAAAAAAACAAAACAAAAACCTTTTGATTTTTAAAATTTGTTTAAAAATTTTAGAGCCGATTTGTGGATTATTAATTGCCTTACCAGAGTGAAAATGGTTTTAAATTATGCACAAAATTATCATCAAAAGAAAATTCAATAATCCAAAATCGCATATTTATATTTAAGTGATTTGCGAATTAGGCCAAATTATGTATAAAAATTAAAATATAATACTAAGATAAAAATCTTTAACAACAATATTGAAAACATACCTATGTATACCTACCTACATCATAATGGTAAAAACAATAAATAAATAGTAACTTAATAACTACCTAATTCAAACAATAATTAAAATGGTGTAGCCATAATAGTAATAATCGTTTGAATATCATAGTTGCACGTTTATTGTATTAATATTGTATATTATGTTATAAAATTGTGAACATTTAACAGGAGATATTAACAGTACCTAGTTAGTATGGAAAGAATAGTACTTACAAAAAAAAAGTTTCTTCATTAGATTATTTAATTGAAAAATTTTCAGAGTACCACATTTCCGAATAGCAATTACAAATGTACTGATAGATCACAGAATATTTACCATAGTAGTAGAATGCTTGAGTCCTCTTATGACGTGTAGAGCATAGACTTATTAAACCATGATATAAATAATATATATAAGAATGTAGCCATTGGTATTAAACACGTTTAATACTTAATATTTAGTATATTATTTGAAAAATGATTGATATCACAATGTATGTAGCGGTCATGTAAGTTTCTTATCTATGTACCACTAAATATAACAGAGAAACATGTCTGTACTGCCTATACAGTCTGTACCGTATAACCATCAAGGGTTTCCATTTCACCGTATGCGGAACATGTTTTGTGTATAAATTTGGTACTATGACGTTTTACGCCGTGTCCTATGTGGTGTCCGTCGAATCCGAAATATGCGTCCAATGCGATATTACGATAATGCGGTATTGCATCAGTGTCCTACGTGTTTGTATTAACGTATACGATTTGGTAACGATGTTGGCATTAGTAACACTAGTCAGTCCATCACCATCAGTTGATTATAAATACAATATAAATACAATTATAATTTATTATGTCGCTCTCAAAATTATAAATAGCTTTTTTATTAAATCTATCAGAAAGTGCGTACCTTAAGTCCTTAAATATATAATTCTAAAATATAAAAAAAACGTTTGCCAACCCAATAGGATTATAAATATCGCTTTGTTTTCGGCGAATTCTATCATTTGTATAGAAACTTACGTGGTGATGCTGTTTAATTTTTAACATATCTAGGATGTCTAAAGAAACATTTGACTATATCGTAGAAAAAATAACTCAAGCCCCCTTCTGATTGCGCCTATGGTTATGAACAATAATAATATTATCTGACTTCATTTACATCGCCTACAAAAATATAATATAATATTTATGTATTATATTATTCTATATATCTGGGACATCACCATTTCGCATGCGACATTGCGACGAAAACAAATTATTTTGTTTTTCAATTTTGCGTGTGATGCGTGCGTTATCGGATTATCAGATTTGCCGCTCACGTAGGACAGTTGTGGTACTTTAAATAGAATTGTTTTTATACTTCTACGGGTTATCGCATTGGACGTTTCTAAGAGATTTGATGAACACCACATAGGACACGGCGTTAGGGTGATACCCATACTATTGGTAACAATAATTGTATACTTCATTGGTAGATTTCAAGGTTATCTGAAGGATAATCATAAAATACGTAACGTTTTTCATAGTTTTCGCTTATTTTTTAAATTAATGTAAATTATTATCAAAATGCCATGTTTTAATCTTAGAGCATGTAATAATTTCCAACACTTAATAATTACATATTTTCCCATATTTTGAAAAAATGCATAACATATTTGCATATTAAAAAAAAAAATTGCATACTGCGACTACAAAAATGCAAAAAATATGTTTTATGGAATATTTTATCACACGCCATTTCATAACTGTACAAAAATACACATATTTCCAATTTGCATTTTATAATGTATTTAATTTGAAATTTTTTAAATCACAATTTGTCTCTTAGTTGGTACTTTTGAAAAGTCATTTTTCATAATTCTCAATAGCTTTCTTAAAAGTTGGGAAAAACTTCCCGAAATTCGACAAAAAAAGACTGGAAAACATTTTTTTTTTTATTCCAAATTACTAGAAAATTTAAAGATAGATATATAATAAAATTTGGGAGCAAGAAAATTATGTAAATGTAAAAAAAACATTTTGGAAATTTTTTTCTTACGATTTTTTTTTATTTTCTTGGTAATTAGTAAAATACAAAACTGGCCGATTAAAAAATAAATATTTTTGTTACCATAACAAACTGTAATTTTTAAGTAAAATTGTCTTGAATAAATCGAAACTCCGCTCAGAATCATAATATTGACGAAATTATTTATCGTTTCTTTAAAATTCAATACACTCACAAGAATATCCCACTCGAAAAACGAAGAATACCCAAGGTGTGAAATAACGATCTTTTTTTCTATTGAAATGTGTTTATTAGTAATATTATTTTGGTATATTTTACCATATTTTTATTGCATATAAATCTTAACCCTAGTCAGGCGCGTACTCAAGACTTTTTTTGGGGGGGAGGGGGGGACTCACGTATTTTATCACTTTTCCTAAAATACACAATTATTTTAAATTTTTTATGACCTATATTTTATTAATTATTACAGTAAGGTACTGTATGCTGCCCATACTATACAAAAAAATTTCGAGTTTCGTGACATCCATAGTAGGTAATAATTTTATATTCTGAGTGGAGCGAAAGATCTAGTGTTTTTACAATGATGTTTATTTATTTATTTATTTTTTCTTCCTTTATAAACACTTTTTCGTATAGAAATACTTGTTCAAAAGTTTCGATCTGTAATTCTATAGATCGAAAATCATACCCAAATGGTACTTCTAAGAGGTCATTTTTCAAATTTCTCAAAATTTTTTTGAAAATGCAGAAAATCTTTGTAAAAATGATAAAATATGTAAAATATAATTACCAGAATTTCCGTAAAATTCAAAATTGCTTTTTAACATTACTTCTAAAATAATGCAGCTAAAGACTTGAAACTTCCACCAACAACTAAAAATGGTCTCGAGAACATTTCATAAAAATTTCAAAAAGATTTGATCAATTTCGAGTTAAGTTTAACATTTTGAAATTTGGAAATCTTTCATTTTTTGTTAGTTTTTATGTAGGTAATAAAAGTTTTGGTTTTAGATTCTGAACGAAGTGATGAAGCTAGTTTTTTTGATATTAAGACTTGAAACTTTAATAATATGATCTCACTCACATAGATGTGTCTAATTGACCTGAAAAAATCTCAAAAATCGTAAGTCAACTCTTTTCTTCTATGATCGTTTGAAGTTAGAATGTTGACGAAATTCGTTAGTTTTACTAAAAATTACACACTTTAACGTACATAAAAGAAAGTTGGTACGACCGATCTATTTGAAACTTGCTACCTGGGTGAAGAATTTTATAGCGAATATTTTGGTTCAATGAAATTTTTTACGAATAAATAATTAAACAATTTTATAAGGGTTTGATTGCAAAAAATTGGAGGAAGTACGGGCAATGTGATTATTAACAATTAATTATTATTGTTTTTCCGCCATTTATATTGTTTATGTTCGAATTATTATTATTTTATTGGTTACCTGTATTGTCTTTGTTTTTATTAGTTTATAAATATTTGTATAAACTGTACCTATACTGAACATATTATATAAAATAAACCATCAAGATAATAATTATCAATACGAGTTGGTTTAATTTCATCAACTCACATCTTTAACTGTCATCGACTCTTCCCTGCGTAAAATATATGCCTTTTAAGTTGTTTTGGTAATAAGTAATAACCTATAAAATATTTTCCGCACTATTATGTAAATCTATTCACCATATCGACGGACGTCATATGCACGTCATCAACACTGAGACAATTCACGCGTTTATACGACTTATGTCCGCCAGCACCCAGCGTGGTAAATGGCAGACCATCCAGGTCTTCAAGCCTAACAATAGTTACCATTCACTTGCCGACTGCCGTAGTTTAAATTACTCCTTTAGTAATGTATTGATCGTTTGAATTAAGGTTTAACTGATTGTGTGAGTTTTGTGGTCATTGCACCAAACCGATCGGACTACAGAAACCTCTCCCCCAATAACTAAACTCTACATCCTTTAATCCATTATATTAACTGCTTCCCGTTACTCGTCGCGCCGTCACCGTATTTGCTACTGACGTCAGCGTGCCGCAGTTACGTCAGCGCGCGAGAGTGCGTGTGGTGTGGTGTTGAACCATAACTAGGGACACGCGATAGTGAGGTTGCCTATCGTGACATTTTTACTGTACCACAAATAATTTTATTTTTTTCGTTCTTTATTTTATTTATTGTGTGGTTTTTTTCTAACACCTAATTCATATACAAGTATAGGCGTAGCCAGACATTTTTTGAAAGAGGTGCAAGTACAATATTTGTACACCCATCCCCAAATTTTTTTTCCCTAGACCTTAACTGCGTATAAAATAAGTTATTAATTAAAAAAATGTGTTTCATATTCTGATTGAAGCGAAATAAATAGTTCTTTTACAATGTTATTTAATTTTAAGCAGTAAAATTAGTATTTAGTACTAAAACTAATCCAATATACTTGCCCGGAAACCTAATAGATCAGAATTAGGTTTTAAATAGTACTATAAAAAGATAATTGTTTCTTAATTCTTAATATTTTAAAAAACAAGGAAAAACTATTTCAAATTTAAGTAAAAGTGGTAAAATTTGCCATAAATTAGATTTTCACGGTATCGATTTTTGTAATTTAGTTGTAACTCCAAAACTAATAGTACTAGAAACTTGAAATTTTCTCCTTCTATCACCAATAATAACAATGTAATACATACTGAAAATAATATGATCTCTCTTAGGATAAATATTGAACTTTGAAAATGACTCATATTTTGTACGTTTTTTCCTTATTCAATTTTACATTCTTGATAACATAAACTAAAAATTTAATACAAGTTTATTAAGTAATAAGTTTAATAGACTTGTAAAAATCTCAAAAATTGTTTATAAATCTTTTTTTTTTTTATTTGTTTAAATAGTTGTATGATACTATAGATATTTTGTGTAAAATAAAAATATCTTTTCAATCCTTAAATCTTATTTAACATTAACTCTAAATTTAGTAAAAATAAATTTTGCCATTAGATTCCAGATATGTTTTTTACCCATAAATAAAAATAGTTATATTGTATATATGTTATACAGGTACTCACATACAAAATTAAAATTGTTATTTCAAAATTAATCCATAAAAGTGATTTTTAGATAAGACTCGTAGGGTGTGCAAATGCATACCCTGCACACCCCGTGGCCATGCCTATGTATACAAGTAATATAAAATAAAGTCAATGAGGGATCTATTCCCAAATTCCTCTAAATAAATATTCCCTCCACGGCTCCACATTGTCAAACGTATTCTTGATATTAGGTTTGGTTTATGAAGTTTTTATAAAAATAGTAGAAGACGTGTGGATGAAAAGTCAAATTTTCTTACAAAATGCATTCACTCTGTATTCAGGATTATTTACAAAGTAAAGTATACCTTAAAGGCTGGAAATTATTTTGAAATTAATTTCTATTTTATCAACGTTGTAAGTTTATTAATGTACTTCAAGTTATTTTTTCCTTTAAGATAAATGTAGATTTGAGGATACTAGACGCTATTCCATTATATAAAAATATTAAAAACCTTTTTGAGTGTTTGTAAACTAGAAATATCTACCATGATATTGGTCTGCTCTTCCTCAGATTCCTTTTTCAATCAAACCCTTGTAAACTGTTTAATTATTCGTCTGTAAGAAATTTTATTGCACCGTGATATTTGCAATGAAATTCTATATCTAGGTATCAAGTTTCAAAAAAATCCGCGCTGCCAATTTTATTTTGTGTTCTTTAAAGTGTGTAATTATAGGTAAAACTACCTAAAATTGCTATATACTACTTCAAACGGTTACAGAGAAAAAAAGTTGACTTACGATTTTTGAGATTTTTTCAGGTTAATTAAACATATATGTAAGTGAGATCATAATAAATTTTCATGTCTTAATATCAAGAATTATAAATTTTATTATATAAAAACTAATGAAAAACAAGAAATTTTCAAAAATTTTCAAAATGTTGTACTTGACTCAAAATTGATCAAATGTTTTTTACATTTTCTGAAGTATTTTTGTGATAATTTTTAGTAGTTGGTGAAAGTTTTAAGTTTCTTGCTCATTGTTTTTGAAGTTATGTTAAAAAAACAGTTTTTAGTTTTTTTTAAATTTCGGTAGTAATAACATATTTTGGCGTTTTTTTGTCAAATTTTTTACAGATTTTCTGCGTTTTTAAAAGAAGTTTTGAGAAATTCGAAAAATGATCTCTAAAAGTACCATCTGGGTGTGATTTCCGATCTAGAGTAACTGATCAACACATTTGAATTAGTAATTCTATGAGAAAAAGTGATTTCAGAAAGAGAAAAAAAATAAAAAGCCGGACATACTTCACATCATTGGTATTCTTCACAACTTTAGTTCAAAATTTTCAGAATATCAAAAATACATCATAAAAACTTGCTGTGCAACGTGGGGACATTTCGGTTCGATAATCGTTAATTGTAAATATGGATATCAGTTAAAATCAGGTTTGAAAAAAAAAATAATATTGTTGTTTAAAGTAAATAATAACGAATGAAGTGTTATAAACTGATGTGGATTACAGTGTGTAACATACAAGAGGTAGGAACGATAAATTTTATCGACGCACTGGCGAGCTGAAAACAAATAAGTACTAGGAATTATTTGGGTTTTGAGTTATTTATGGTTCTTAAATTTATTTTTCAATAATACATTGGAATAAACAAGACAATTTTTCTCAGACGTCGAACAATCTGCCAACATTATTATTTAATAAAAGATTAATCCATGTCCATTTTACTATTCGTGTAAAATGTAAATGACAAATTTTGTATTATATTACGTGATAATAAGGAAAATATATGTGCTAATAATAGGATTATCTATCGTAATTTTATTTTTAAACGCTTGTAGAACATTATTCATAGAGCTAACATTTATGTAAATTTTACTCCGTATACAAAAACACGTCAGAAATATTCTGACAAAAGAAAATTTCTACAGGAAAAAGAACCAATCATTTTATAGGTTTTATTAAAAAAAAATTAATATTTTACGTTAATATGACCAGTTTTATGCTAATTTTAACTTTAAACGGCTATAAAAAATATAATGTTCACTTATGATTATCGATATTTTTTCAGTATCATAAATACTAGTATGTAAATGTAGTATATAGTACTTAAATGTTGAAAAATTATTTGGTTACATACAACATTTATGAAAAACGAAAATAGATTTTCATATTGTATTCCCTATTGAAATCTCTATTTTAAGCAATAATAAGGTGTTTGTCGTCGCAAATATTATGTAATATCACACATATATAAAACAATGCTGTTTTGTATACGGCTAAATATATGGGGCAGTAGGTTCTGACGAATTTTAATAGTAGTTTATATTAGTCAAATATTAAAAACAAAGTAGTGAAACAAATTTTATTTTATTCCTACATCAAGATTATATTTAATTATTATTAACAAAAATTTTAACTTTTAAATATTATGTTATTTAAGTGGTCACCTTCATTTTGTATGCAGTCGATTATCCGTTTTTCCATACTGTCCATTACTTTCAGTAGGATATCCACATCGATGGCTGTAATTTGCCGTTTAATGTTTTCTTTTAACTCTAATAGTGTATGTGGCTTGTTTGTGAACACTTTAGATTTCAAAAACGCCCACAAAAAGAAATCAGGAGAATGTGATGGCCAAGCAATATCACTATTGCGCAATATCACAGGATTCGAAAACATTTTATTCGGAATCAACGAAATAACGCATAAGTTCCTAGGCAACGTGTCCATGATTACTGATAAAGTAAAACTTAACATTATGAACTTTAATTTGGAGATAAACTAATTAATCTTATCTTATCTAGTATCTAACTGCAGCGCTCTTCAAATCATCAGAACTCACTGTCCACTCTATATATATATATATATATAATTTATATTTTGTTTTATTTATATAAAATTTTGAAAATGTGAAAAAAAATTTTGGACATTTTTGTTAACATCTTTCTTTCTCATTCAAATTTTTTTCTCTTTATGTGTTAGGTAAAAAAAGGTAAAGTAAAGCAATAAGTAAAGTGTAGATAAGAAAGTTGTACATATATCGCTTTTCGGGTCAGATACTCTTGGTGGATGTTGTGAAAATAACGAATATTATTGTTTTTTACATTATTAACTTCCTTCGTTCAGAATCGTATTATTGATTTATCGTGTGTTTCTTTAAAATTCTACACACCCACCATGAGTATTTAACCCGAGGAGCAAAGAATACCCGTGGTGTGAAATATGTCTGGCTTTCTTGTCAATATTTTACTTTCTTGTCTTTGCTTTAGTTTACTTAATTTCACTTTTTTTTTGGGGGAGGGGGGAGGGGGGTAATTGATAAAATTTTTTAAAATGTCATCTCCCCACAAACATGACCAAATTACGCCACTGATACTAATGTTTATTGTGTCGCTTTTGGTCAGTCACGGTTGTTTGAAAATGATTGATACGCACCAATTTTAGTTCACACTATTGTATTCAGCACCAAAAATTGGTGAATAAGATTAAATAATCGAAAAACATTACCAAAGTTTTAAGATGTTCATTATCTTATACTCTATACTACTATTCTAGACAAATGTAATTTTTTTGATTTTTTTTTTCAATCAAACCCTTATCAAATGTTTAATTATTCGTCTGTAAAAAAATTTATTGCATCAAATTATTCACAAAGAAAGTCTTCACCTAGGTACCAAGTTTCATAAAAATCGGTTGAACCAGTTTTCCTTTATGTATGTTTAAGTATGTAATTTTAGGAAAAAATAATGAATGCCGTCAAAATGTTGACTTTAAATGGCTATAGAGAAAAAAGTTGACTTGCAATTTTCGAATTTTTTTAGATCAATTAGACATATATGTGTGTGAGGAGGTCATATTACATATTCCAATCTTAATGTCAAGAATTAAAAACTTCATAAAATAAAGACTTTCAAAAAAACGAGAAGTTTTCAATATTTTCAAAATGCTATACTTAACTCAAAATTGATCAAATGTTTTTGAAATATTTATAAAATATTTTCGTGAAAATTTTTTGTAGTTGGTCATAAGCGCAACTAGAACAAAATATTTGGGGGGGCTAAAATGATTATTTATTAATTTAGCCCCCGCAAAATACATTAACCTTTGGCAATTTTCAAAAAATCTAGGGGGGCTATGAGTGGTTTTGATGGGGCTTAGCCCCCCTAAGCCCCCACCTAGTTGCGTCTATGTAGTTGGTGAAAGTCTCTAGCCACGTTATTTCTGAAGTTATGTTAAAAAAACGATTTTCAATTGTATAAAAATTCCGGTAATAGCATACTTCGCCGTTTTTAGTCAACTTTTCGACAGATTCTCCGGTTTTGTAAAAAGTATTGATGAATTTGATAAATGACCTCTTAAAAATACCATTTGAGAGTGATTTTGGATCTATAAAGTTACTGATAAAAATTTTTGGACAAGTATTTCTAAACAGTCGCGGATCAAGTATTTTTTTATTGGGGGTGCTTAGGTTAAGGTACTGTATTCTGTATTCTCCATCCTGATAGCATGACTATTTTGTAGTCCTAACAATGTACTAAATATTTTAAAGAATAAACATAATTTACAACTTTAAAAAGCCAGACATACTTCGCACCACGGATATTCTTTACTCCTCTGGTCACATACTCTTGATGGGTGTGTAGAATTTTAAAGAAATGATAAATCATTTCTTCAACAATACGATTCTGAACGAAGGAAGTTAATGTTATAAAGAACAATAATAGTCATAATTTTCAACATACTCAGTACTCACCGAGAGTATCTAACCCGAAGAGCAAAGAATATCCGTAGTTCAAGGTACATTCGGCTTTCTTGTCTACACCTTACTTTACCTTACTTTACTTTACTTTTTTTTTATCTAATAAATTAAGAAAAGGAAAAAATAATTAATAAGAAAAAAAAAGTGTTAGAAAAATGTGCAAAATTTTTTTTTTCACAAAATTTTTTTGCTTCAAAATGTTTCTCATATTATTGTCTATTTATGTTTAAATTTTCATAAAAATTGGATCAAAAAATGATGGGTTCCGATTCTTTTTTGTCAAATTTTGTGTAATTCCCCCCCCCCAAAAAAAAAAATGAAAAATTGAGAAAAATTATCTCTACTTTTTAAAGTACAAACTAGAGACGGTTTCAAAAAGTTGCTGATCAAGATTTTTGGACAAATATGTCTATACAAAAAAGTGTTTAAGGAAGAAAAAATAAACATCATTGCAAAAATACTAAAATACATTTAAAACAGATTTAAAAAAAAACTTCTCTGTTATATATATATATATATAAATAAAACAAGTAGGTAAAAGTTTAAACAAAAAATTTAAATTCTATCACATCCACCTATTGTATTCTTTGTCTCTTTATAATTGATTAATGAAAAATAAATAATAATTTTTTGGTAATTTTGACCAATCTTCTAATTCTATTCTCTTTGTTTTTTTCGAGCGAATGTAGCGAATACTTGATTTATATTTATCTGATTGTGAATATTTTTACATAGCCAAACCATTTAAACGTACTTCAGACATAGTGAATGACAAATAATTTCTCAACCTTCTCAAGGTTGAGAAAGATCGCTCTGCTTTGGCTTTGATTACGTTGCGAGTTCTAATCTATTATCAATTTTTTTTTTGTCACTTCTGGTTATTACTTATTCGGATTGTTGAGGGAGAAATTACTTAATAATGTGTTTTATGGTACCAATTTAGATTAGAAACGTGTCCAGTCCACTAAAAAATACGTATAGTGTATAATATTTGTTTTTAACTAGGTTGTAATATGCCAAGGAGGGTTCTATAGCACTCTAACCCCTCCCCCTCTGGATCAGCGCCTGTTTCTATACGATAAAGTGTTTACAGAAGAAAAAAAAAAGTAAACATCATTGTAAAAACACTAGTTTCTTCACTTCGTTCAGAATCTAAAATAAAATAAAATTTATGAAAATTCGAGTTATGGCTTTATTGTGAATGTTTTTTTCATGTCATTTTTTGACTGGTCAAGGCATGCGATTAGAAAAAGTATTGAACATTTTGAAAAATGACTTCCTAAAGTACCAACTGGATAAAATTTCCGATCTAAAGAGTTACTGATCAAAACTTTTGGACCGGTATTTATATCCGAACTCGTGATTACATACATACGAAAAAAACTACTTACACAAATTTGTAAACCAATACATTTTTTGCTTTCGCTCAGAAACTAAAAAAATAAAAAAATAAAATAAACATTATTGTTAAACACTAGTTTCTTCACTTCGTTCAGAATATAAAATATTTACACAAATGCAAAAAATAAACATTCAACCATTGTAAAAGTACAAGCTTTTTTGTTCCACTCAGAATCTAAAATTAACTAATCGATTTCAATTAATTTTTTCAATTACTGATATATTGTAAGAAAATATGTAAGAAAGTAAAAATATTGTAAGAAAAATAAAACATTTACCAAACAGGGAACATTAGTTGGTCTACACAGCAAATAAATTTAATCATAGACCAGGCTGTAGATATACTACCTCGATATTAGTGTTTATTTTTTTTTAGTGAGTGTAGGGGGCGATCGCTCCACCCCCATAAAGTTAGCAGCACAACTATAACAGACATTGATTGAAAATGCCTAGCAAATTTGTTGGTCATTTGTTGGAAATTGTTAGTTCACTCTCGGCATTTGTTGGAAATTATTTTCGCCACTAGAGCTTTTTTAAGTTGTGTGCTGTTAACTTTACACCAACAGCACAACTTTTGTTAACGCGGATTTTATTGAAAAAACTTGTTAAGCTCGATTTGTTGGACGTTGTTTGAGAGCTCCCGAAATTTGTTGGAAATTATTTTCGCTTCTAGAGCTTTTTTAAGTCGTGTGCTGCTAACTTTACATCAACAGCACAACTTTTGTTAGCGTGGATTTTATTGAAAAAACTTGTTAAGCTCGATTTGTTGGACGTTGTTTGAGAGCTCCCGAAATTTGTTGGAAATTATTTTTGCCCCTAGAGCTTTTTTAAGTTGTGTGAAACTTACATTAAATACAGGCACAACTTTTTATATTTTATTGAAAATACTTATTAAGCACGATTTGTTGGATATTGTTACAACACTCCCGACATTTTTTGGGAATTATTTTCGCCTCTAGAGCTTTTTTAAGTCGTATACTGCTAACTTTACACCAAAAGGACAACTTTTGTAAGCTAGTGTTTTCGACGAAAATTTTGATGTGCTTTAATCTCGTTCAAGAAAAACATATGAACATATTGAGAATAAAGACATTATATTATCTAATTGAAAAGAAAATTATTAACGTAGTTGGGAATTTCAAAAATCTTGTGCATTATAATCATTATTATTCAGATTTGAATAGTTTTTAGTATAAAATTTGCGTATAATTTAAAACTGAATATAAATTTACGATAAGTAACTATTTAAAGTTATGTGATGCTAACTTACATTATACCTAACAAGATTTAGACCCAATTCGCTGAATCCGTTTCACCGAAACCCATTTTGCCGAATTCCGTTTCGCCGAGACCGTTACTTTAGTAATTTCAACTAACAACAATTATATATATTTATTTACATAATTATAATGTTTGTCGCTCAGCGTTTATATTAATATATATATATATACTTAATTGAGAATTAATTAATAATTTATAATTTATTAGCACCTAAAAATATAATATAACAATATATTTCAAATGCAGTACTGATTGTTTGCACATAATATTTAATCATTTTTATCTTATATCTATATTGATTTTTAGAAACTAAAAGTTTCCTGATGTATTAATATAATTATTAAAGTAACGTATACTCCTATTTTATTTATGAAAGAGTCGTTGAACGTGGACGTCGGACCCACATTTCCTGTCTCCGTCTAACCAATTGATAATATTTGAAATTTACTTTTAGCATTTTCATTACAACTTCGTAATTTCTAATATTATAATAAATTATTTTCCTATAACAAAATTTATAAGTCAGATATCTATGCCACTACAGAGCCATTTTTTCGAAATTTTGATATCTTAAAGATATATAGTTATTTTAAAAATTCCAATAATTTAAATACCTATATTTTTCTTTGGAATTTAAATTTTGAAAAAAAAAAGGCTCGGCAGTGGCTTAGACAATGTTCTGACTGATACATTTTGTAATATGTCAATTTATCATGATATTAGAAATTACGAAGTTGTGATGTGATTGCCGAATGTAAATTTCGTATATTATATATATTATATAGTATACTATACATAAAGCAATATATTATGTTGGTAATAATAATGTACGTATTGTTGTAATATGTTCCTTTAACAGACTAATCAAAATAATGATATATTTTTATTATTTTTAACTA
>JAIPRM010005115.1:0-21245 GCA_025469315.1 Stegophylla sp. TES_Ste_2020 | reverse complement strand
AAAGTAAAAATATTAGGCTTTCGGAAAAAATTTATTTTGTGAAAATCGGTCTAGTCATTTTAAAAATATTTGCCTTCTTGTATACAAACTAGAGGGGTGAGTCGATTTAGTTGCACGCGAGTGTATATTTAGGAAGGAATAAATACGATGTCTTGTGTGCATAATTTTTCTATTTAGATGGGATTATCTAGAAATACACACATTTAACAAAGATGACGATTCACTACAAGCATACGCGGCTGGTTTGCTAGAGGGATGGATTACCGCGGAGTCCATAAGCGTTCATTGGCGTAACGTGTTCCAAAACTTTTGCGATGGCCAAGGAGATTTGTGCGTCGAACTCAGTAACTACTTGCGAGTAAACAGAAATTGGGTTTTGTCGCAAGTGGCGGAGAAAAACGGAACAGACGAGTATTGGCATCAAGTAATAAAACGCTCGTCACTTCTGTGTCGTAGCACATGAAAATAATGAACTATACTACTTATTTTGTTAAATATTATACAGATCGGTTTGATGTACAAACAACTCGATGGCTTGTACGACGGTTATAGGATGAACACAAAAGAAGGAATGGCGGTACTGTCATGGGAAAATTTATTGTAAGCTCATTGTTTTAATATTTAGTATCACGATGGTATAGCAGCATCTGTTGTATATATATATATATAATGATAATAATAATAATAAATAAACCAGCCATAAACAAAATATTATTAACGATTTAAAGTTGGATGAACATTCAAGAAGATTTGTATAATTTATGCGATGCCTTCAACTCTTCACACCCTCGTAAAAAACCGTTTGGAATCGGATCGAGTTCCGTTCTCATAAAACTGCTACCTGAGCGTAAAGAAATACTTTTCTCTCACGTTACTCAAAAGTGGTCGGTATACAAGATAAGTTTGGTTATATTATTATTTATAAATGTGTTTTTTAGGTATGAAACAATGTCGCGAATACAAAAACGATACCGTTTTAGATACAAAGCAAGTAAATCGTCAAACCAATTAGTGTTTGGACATGACATAACGTTTAGTTCTTATCCTGGTTTACTGTATTCATCGGATGATTTTTACCTCATTTCTTCGGGTTTAGCTGTGACAGAAACCATTAACTCGGTGTACAACCCAAAGTTATGGACTAATGTTCAGCCTGTTGGACAGGTAAGATATTTAGATGTAGGTGGTAAACGCAATTATAAATATTTTAAATGTTAAACAATCATGAAACTTTCAAACAAATAATTTTAAGAATAGATCATATCGAGTGATTGTATTAACGTCCTTCATACATTAAAATGTTAATTGTTGCGGTTTTTCAAGTTTTTATTGATGATTTTAAAGACAACATCAAATCACACGCATGTTGGCGAAAAAGTAATTTTTATTTAAGCTTTATCATAATAATATGTTATCAGTTTTATCACTATTTTTGACTTCATATACCAAAAACATACTTCAATCATTAATGTATTTTACGTTTTAGATTCTGAAGTAATCAAAAAATAAATTATTTTTACAATGATGTGTGTGTGTGTGAGGTTTTATGAATTAATACTTTATCTGAATTACTACCTCTTTTGTGGGATTACTGTTTCGTCTTACAATTTCCTAATAACGCCAATTATAAGGAATACGGAATAACGTAGTTATTTCTAATACGTTAAGCTATAGTCTGAAAATCCTATAACTAGATCCTATAACATTAAAAATCAACTTCATTGCTTTTAAAATTGTTATGTATTTATTATCTATTTAAGATATTAGTTTTCATCCGTGCAATGGTGGCAAATAGACTAGCTGCCGACGGCTCGGCTTGGACCAAGTTGTTTAAAAAATACAACAGCGGAACGTGTAACAGTCAATGGTTGGTGATTAACTACTCGCTATTTCGACCAGGTCGTAAAATTCCCAATTACGGATTACTTCACGTTCTGGAACAAATGCCCGGGCTCGTCGAAGCGCTAGACGCAACCGAACATTTTAAACATCAAACATACTGGGCGAGCTATAACGTACCTTTATTTCCGACTATATTTGAAATGAGTGGCCAAAACGATATGGTCAAACGATACGGGAATTGGTACGAATATATATATATATATAATATATATAATATATGTACTTTACATTACACATTGTAAATTGTATTATTATTTTATATACGTATAAAAAATAGGTTTTCGTATCAAGACACTCCTAGGGCCCGTATATTTGCACGAGACCACACCGGCCTGACAGACGAGCAGAGCATGTTACTGTTGATGCGGTCGAATGATTTCAGGAACGATCCAGAGTCGAGGTGCGTCTCTTGTGTGCCTCCTTATTCGGCCGAAAACGCTATAGCGTCCAGGTAACCGTAGTTTTGCGTATCGTGATTTTCGTGTAAGTCTTCTGAGTGCGTGACGAAATTACATTTGTTTGAAAAATGTCTCGGTGTATCCGCAAAAGAGGTGTAAATCGTTTGTTTTGTAAATTAAAAATAATCATTCCATTGCATATTTATAGTCAACGTATACTAATCGGTTCATTTAGCATCCCGAAAATTGTTTTTCATTGTTTTCTTTCGAAATTATAAAATATTTGAAATATATGTAACTACGCCATTTTAAATTGAAAATTTCAGTAATTTAATATAACAGTATCATACATTCTTTTTTCTGCCAATTTTTAAATGCTATTAATTATATTATATTCGCGTTTTCTTCGCATAATTAAATTTAGTAATTTGTCCGTTATGATAATTTATCACACTATTGTCTTCAACGCTTTTTCCGTTGACCTATTAAACTTTTTGCACGTATTTTTGAATATTTTTAATGACAAATATAAGTATATATATATATATTTGTCAATAACATTTTATGCCTACCAAAATCATCTGCGATAAAATTACTTGCAGTGTCCGAATCGTATGAAATTAGTAAGAGAAACCGTGGCGGATGTACTTGGTGGGGTGTTTTAATATGATAGAATTTTGGTAACCGAATGCACTCGGAAGACGTCCATTTCCCGTAATAATACGTACGAGTATATCGTAATCCATTACTGTAGAGACGATTTGAACGACCGGAACGGCGTGTACCCGTTCGGGGCGTTGGGTTACTCGAATTGGGGTGCTATAGACGCCAAAGTAACGAGTTACCGGATGTTTAAGAAACTGGAGTTTCTCGCCGTCTCCGGGCCGACCGACGGTACCGGTGGAAGTCTTGGGACATATTGCTGGAATGACTCGCACACGGATGACATCGACCATGCTGGACTCCCGGACTGTTGGAATTTTGAGCCTGTGACGCATTCGTGGGGGGTTTTGAATGCCACGTAATAACTGGTTGAATTTCGGTTGAATCATACAGACGCGCCACGTAAACGGTCAACAGAACACGAACACGATTCAACGATGGATTTGTAGGGGCTTTCTGAAATATTAAAATTATGATAAATTTAATAAATTAAATAAGAAAATCAAGCAATTCCCAGTCGAAGATATTATTCCTATCTCGTTAAAAATTAAATCTCATAATTTGACATTTGGTTTCTAACCTCCGTTCTGTGTTTACCAACAGTAAATCGCCTCAGTTTCTGTGTGAGAAAATTTGACAGCATTTTGTCTCATTTCATAGACAGTTACCGTCAGAAAAACTTAATGGGTGTCCCATGCCATTTATGCCAAGTTTTGGTCCGATGGAATTTTAGTAGGTAAAACAATTTACGGGTTGTCTATTGGCTGTCATAGCTGTGATATCACCTTCGAATTAAAAAAAAAAAAAAAGACTAGTATACTTTCACTCTATTCCTAGTGTATGTTCTCCGTGAAACCATTCCACCATGGGTTTATACCAACATTTTCGAGGTATCAGAACTAAACTCAAAAACAAAACTTTAAAATTTTAAAGATAAGTTCAGGAATGATGACAATACAATAATTAATAATAATAATAATAATAATAAAAATCCTAGGCAATTTAATTTAAAGCAACTATTCTTTTACTATTAGATTGGAGTTTATGAGAACTTCCAACCCTGTTTAAACCCTATTTATCTTACAAGGACAACTCTTGTTTATAGTTATTGATTATTATATTCTAATTTATTTAAAATATAAATATAAATATATATATGTGTGTGTGTGTGTGTGTGTGTATATTGATGTTATTCTAATTCAATTATTATTTTTGTACCTATTCAATAAATTGTTTACTGTTTTATAAATATTTATATCTTTTCCTATAGTTGTACAGTATAGTGTTCCTAGTGTTAAGTAACCCTATATTTTTCTCCGTAAATTATTTTGTACTCATTGTATTTGTTATAATTTATAATCAAATCTCAGACTTTGATTGTCTGTAAAATAATATTTTATTTTATCAAAGAATACACTGATTCATTGGGTTGGTAAAGTAGCTATTTTCTAGTTGCACTATTGAAATTATAGAAAATATTGATGGAGGGGGCATCCTAGGCGGATCGTGTGTACACTGTATTGTAATATAGTGTCGTAGTATCCAATTAAATTGATAGTAGGTACGGAATAAAATTAATACCATGATTTATTCAGGTTTTTTTATGTGTTTTAAAATAGCACTTGCATTAAGTATAATAATGGTATGTAAATAAATGTGTGTGTGTGCGTTAGTAATCTACAAAAGTTAAAATAAAATAATAATGAAGTGACCTGCAGGAATTTACGGGAAATTAACGTAAAAATCATTATTGGGATTAAAATAATATAAAAAGTTTTTTTTATTACTTTTCGTTTAGATAATATTACTCTAAGTACTTGGTAGGTATGTGATTGTTTATAGTACAGATACCTAATAAACAATGATAATAATCACGTTTATATTAAATTATTTTAAAGTTTAGTTTATTTTAAATCAAAAGATTAATTTCACTGTTTTATTTTTTAATGATCATAAATTTAATATGTTGACTTATTAATTATCTCTATACATATAAAATCGAAAATTGAAACCTTTGACGCTATTACGTTCTCAGAAACTACTCAACCGATTATCTTATACATATATATTTTTTTTTAATGGAAGATTATATCACGGAGAAGGTTCCTATTGCAATAACATTTGTCTAAGTTAATAAATCTCTGAGTTATGTACTAATTAAAATAAACGTGTAAATTGTACACTTATGTACCGGGTTCCAGTTACTTTGGTAACCATGACAACACTTTGATCTAAATAATCAAAAATGGAGTTTATTCTGTTTCTATGGGCATATATTAACGGGCATTTGTTTTTGGGCAACGAAGTGCACGGGCACAGCTAGTATAATACATAACCCACTCTCGAACCTCGTGCAATAATAATATTTTTAAACAAATGGAACTAAAAAAATTAGAAAAATATTTTTTGAACTTTGAATAATTAAGATGTTCTTTGTTTAATATTATCTCCGTACATTTTACTCTGATTATTTATTAATTTCACTCTGAGATTCAAGCAATGTATAGTTTTTACTATTTTATGATACAGGTTGTGGTCTAATGTATTATAATCAGTGCTGCCTTTTGCATTTTAAAGAAAAGGTTCAAAATATTTTTGCGGGGCTCCATAATTTAAATGTTATCTACGTTATTCAATAAAAATCAGACTTTAAATAATATAAACTATTTGATTCCTGATGTTTATTTACTGCAGAAAATATTATTCGTATTTTATATTCTTCAAGTTTTATCAAAACAAAAGGTATACATAATTTATACACCTAAACAGTTTTATTGCTTTGAATTTATCGGTTACTAATGTTTTCTTCAAGTGAATTAAAAAAAATCAATAAAACATTTTGTTTAAAATAAAAAAACAATTTTTTTTTGTTTAAAATGATAAAAGCTGTTTTGTCGAAACTGGCTAGAATGGTAACTTGTAAATTATTACTATCAATACACGTAGCAGCGCACCATTTGGAGGGAGGCATGATGGAAAAGTTATGAAACTCGAAACATTTATTAATTTGGATTGATACATTTTAATCTCATTAGGTAAGATTTTTATTATTTTTTTTGAGTAAACAGGTTTAATCAAGAGTAAAAAATGTGTTTAATTTTCAATTCATGTTTACAAGTGTTTACAAGCTTGGAAGTTGTCGAGTTCTTTACTGGCTCTGAACAATATTTTTCAAAAATCAGTGCGTATTGTATTGTAAGTATATCAAATATCAAGCATACAATTAATTTTGTAGTTTTGCTTATCTCAGGATCAATAATATTCCTGTATTTATTGTAAATAAATCAGTGCTGTTTTGGTCATCCTGGGTATAAATATTTTTATAAACATTTGTGTTATGTTGTTTTATGAATTTATCCAATTATTATATTAATAATCGAATGCTCATCACCTTGTCTACTGTGTATTGCTGTTTTACAATATTTATTTAATTCGATAAGAAAAACTAGTTTTCTATAAATTGTCTTAATGCTTTCTTTCGTCAAACTGTAAACATTCCTATGAATAATAATTAAAAAAAAAAAAAAACAGTTTTTCTTACAATGTTCGGTGTTGTGCCATCATCAAAACTACTCCATAATATTCAATTCTATGATAAGTGTCGTGTTAAATAATATATATTTTTAAATAAATGTGATTTTAACTGTAGGCGTTTAATTAGTCATAAATTGATTATACATAGTTCACAGCTCATATTATAATATTACATTATTAATAGTATATTTATGTTAGTAGTTAGAATAGATTGTTTAAATATCTTATCTGAGAATAAATACCTGAATTTCTTGATAAATCGAATTAGTCTGATGGATTAAAGGTCATTTTCTATAACGAGAGTATTGAACATTCAATATTTATAACTCATTTGTTTAGTATCACGTCTTGAACAATAATGTCAAAAAGTTTTGTGCTATTGTTGTTTACCCTTTGGGTAGTTCAGTGTTCGGCGGCATTGAAAAATCAAACCCTTTTAGCAGTGAAAAAGGCAAATAATCGAATTACTGTCAAGCCTAAACATTACACCCTTAAACCTGAAGAGATAATTATTGGTCGTGGAAAATATATAGACAACACCAATCGTACAGGGTACGTAACATTGTTTTATAATAGTGGTAATTTTATATACATTTCATAAAAATGGTGTTTTTAACAAATAACTCAGATGAGAACTGTTATAAAAATATTTTTTCATTTTTTTGTTTATATAATACAGAATCCCAAAGAGTTTGAATTTCAAATTTAAATGCAAGGTTAATAATTGACTCATATGGCTTACCGTTATAAACTTAAGTACTTTTATTAGTCTGCTTTTATTATAATCTTAATTTTTGGATCTAGAATGTAATATCTTCTGGAAAATAATCCAATAAATGAATAAATAATATTTGGTACTTATATTTAAGTAAATATACATATATATTTAGTAGTGTGTAGTCCTAATTTTTGATATAGCAAAATTATTTTAGTCTAGTTTAATGTTTAGTTTAATAATATTTAATATTATATACAACTAACAACTTACCTTTTGCCATGATTTACAATAAAAACAAATTTGAAAATCTCGTTTTATTATTGAAAACAATTATTATCTGAAATATGTTAATATTACCTTTGTATAGACAAAACATAACATTTTAATAGTTATTTATCAATAGTATTCTGATACAAAATTTTCAAATCGCTTGAAATTTGAACGAATAATATTATTATTAATAAAAACTAATACTGTATATTAAAAAATAACTATAGTTCGCACCACGAAAAGTGGCGGTAAATTTTTTCTCATTTAATTTGTTTTCCATTGTATATTAGATAAAAAAAAGTAAAGTATAGACATGAAAGCCGGACATACTTCGCACCACAGATATTCTTCGCTCTTCTGGTCAGATGCTCTTGGTGAGTGTGTTGAAAATGACGACTATTATTGTTCTTCATATTATTCACTTCTATCGTTCAGAATCGTCTTATTGGAGAAATGGTTCATCTTTTTTTTTTTTTAATTATACACACCCTTCAAGAGTATCAGACCCGATGAGCGAAGTGTGTTCGGCTTTCTTGTCCATACTTTACTTGACTTTAATTTAGTTTACTTTACTTCACTTTACATTACTTTATTTTACTTTGCTTTGCTTTACTTTACTTTTTATTAATTTATGTACACTCAGTGAAGACTCCTAAAAATGTAATTTATTCTTTTATTTGGAATTTATTATCATGCTATAAGATCATTGTTAATAATGCAGATTAATTGAAATTTAATACTGCAAACGCATGTAGATGGGGCTATCTAGAGATTCGAACTTCACAAAAAGCCAAAGACGCTGACCAAGCTTATGGCGCTGGATATTTGGAAGGAACGTTAACAGCAGATCTCATATATGACCATTGGTTCAATACGGTCAAAGGCTATTGCACTGACCGACCAGATATTTGTAAAAATCTAACAGATTACATGACAACCAATACGAATTGGATTAAATCAAAATCAAACGAATCCGATGATGACCCTTATTGGTATCAGGTAACGGTATTCTATGTTTACCGTTTATTGTATAGATATTTTATAATATTTTGTATTTGTGTTGAAATATTGTAATCCGTAGGTTTTTCTGTATTATAAACAACTCGACGGATTGTACGACGGATACAAGCACGGGAAATCGTCTAACACGCCCGACTTGACTAGAGATGATTTATTGTGATATATATATATTTGAGATATTATTATTTCGAATTTAAATGTACACGTGTACAATAATAATAATTATTGTTATAATAATATGTATATAGGTGGTTGAATGCCTTGGACGATTTGGGTGACGTTTCCGCTGCTTTAAATCCATCTGGGGCCAATGGAAAAGTTTTGGGGAGTGGATCTTGTTCGGCTCTTATTAAATTACTACCAGGAAACAAGGACTTGTTGGTATCACACGTGACGTGGAGCGGGTAAACAATATATAAAATAACAGCATTGCAACATCTATATCAGTGTTTCCTGACTTGGGGGCCGACTGTGAAGTAAAATGTTTATTTATTAAATTTTTTTTTTTTAAATGTGGAAAGAAAATTAAAAATTAATGACGACTGTTATTTCGAATAACATTTACCTTTTCAAGCCTACACAGTTTATATTAATATTGAATTTAATTTAATTTTAATATATTCTATTATTTATATTTTATACCAATTCATTACTGTAATAATTATTTAAATTAATTGATTTTTCCATTAGGTATATTATTATTTGTAAACTGTATATTATATAATTATTATCATCAATAACAAGTATTGTATTGTTTATATTATGTAAAGTACCCGGAAAAAGGTGATACGTTTTCATCTTACAGGAGAGGGGTGTGAAGTTTTTGAAAATCTACAAAGGGGGGGGGTGGAGAATTGAAGTGGTTGGGAACCAATGATCTCCGTGATGTTGTTATTTAGCAAAGACAATTGTAATGCTTGATGTTATTGCGTATTACGGTACATTTATAACAGATATGAAACGATGCTAAGAATACAGAAAAGGTACACTTTGCGGTACAAAAAGAGCAAAACGTCCTACAAACGAATACGCGGGTCGGACATGTCATTCAGTTCATTTCCGGGCGGTATTCAGTCTGGAGACGATTTCTACTTGACGTCTTCGGGTTTGGTCACGTTGGAGACTACTAACGAAAATTACAATACGTCTCTGTGGTCTAACGTGAAACCGGTTGGTCAGGTAAATGAATTGATTGATGGTAATTATATCACACGTAACAGGGATGATGATGAATTTTTCTAGAACTTCGTTCGATTCGTATATGTGATTAAATTAAATTAAACATAATTAATTAAATAATTATGCCATTTGATTCAAATTATTTATTCAATTTTTCAAAGTGATAATTTTAATGAAGTGAGGAAATGCCATGGGATCACGAATCCTCCCAGCATTATACGATTGAGTGAGCTTGTATTATATATTAGGTCATATAACTAAAAATTAATAATGTTTTGTGATGACTGATGAAAACAACAAAATCAGATAATATATTAAATAGGTATATATATATAAAAAAAATAAGCACTTTAAAATTACAACAAATGCAAAAGAAAATGCTAAGAGTTGAACTGCCCCCCACCTCCCCACCTCATAAAGATTTTTCCTTCCCCACGAGACACGCTGTATATACAAACTTTCAATATAATTACACAATTTTATAATATTATGTCGTTTTTTCCGGATACCGGAAATAAACCTACCCAATTTAATTTATCTGTTATCTTTCAAATGAAATAAAATATAATACAGACAGCGTAGGGGATAAGCCCCTTAGCTTTAGCACTTCGCAAATGCCACTGGACGTACACAATGTTGTTTATTGAAAGTGTGCCGCCGTGACTTATAACAACTAATATTTATGTGTAACGATGAAAAACAATTTGGAAACCGCTGTTCTAGACTTATGTACACCGATCTGTAAATGTTCTCCAAACACCATGCCCCCCCGTAGGCTCCGTAGCACAAGCGGATGGGGTTTTTAGCTCCAAAATCTACTCAAAACCCGTCCAGGATTTAATTATTTTTAAACTACATAACGCTAATACCGTTGTAGAAGACGCTTAACCAGAATAAATAAATATTTTAGTCTACCAAAATTGTCATTCTATCTCCGCCAAATGCTTCACTGCAGAACTCTGTATGTGTCACCTGTTCTCATTTCGTATTAATCTATATATTTTATAGGTGCTGGAGTTTGTGCGTGCTATGGTCGCGAATCGCATGGCCTCCAACGCAGCGGACTGGGTGGAAATATTTAAACTTCACAACAGCGGCACGTACAACAACCAGTGGATGGTTGTTGATTACTCGGCCTTTCGACCGGAAAGTCCGTTGCCGGCCAGTGGCGTACTCCACGTCCTCGAGCAGATGCCCGGTTACGTCATGCACGACGACCTCACCGAACATTTGACCAACAGCACGTACTGGGCCAGTTATAACGTTCCTTATTTCCCTTTTATATTCAACATCAGTGGAAACCACGACATGCAACAACGATACGGTAATTGGTAAGCGAGCATTTTGCGTAAATTATACATGGCAGGGTCGGCCTATAGTTTAGCGATCGTTCCCCAGGGTTTCTACTTTTTTTTTTTTTTTCGACTGGTTTTTAGACGTGAAAACAATAATGATTAGCGGGGAAAAAAATATACGCACAAAATATATATGTACGTACAGTATAAATGTTTAAGTACGATTCAACAGAACACAATAACTTACTTTAATTATTATTTTTTAAATAAATAAATACTATTGTCTAGCGCTACAACGAATTCCAGTTAAAAGATTTATTTTATTTTTAGAAATCAAATGTTAAAATTTAATTGTTTTTCTTACAATTTGAAAAAAAAAAAAAATATTTTTGTCAACCTGGTATTTTTTTTAAAAAAATTTGGTGATTAAAGTTCTAATAGAGGTTAGTTAACCAGGTAATTTTCTAAAATTTTTTTAACTTTACTGAAAATTTTATAAATATTATAATATTATCACCATTCACCAGTAACGGTTAATCAAAATTTTTTTTTTCCATTAACTTTGTTATCATTTTTAGCTACGGACATATTATTAGATATAGATTATCATTGATTTTACATTTTATTAATCACCGGATATTAATCAAATGACAATACTGTTAAAATGTACAGTAAACTTAAAAAATTTTTGAAAATTATCGAATTAATCACCAATTTTTTATTTTTTTTTTTTTTTAATCAGGTTCGCAAATAGCTATTTTGATTTTTTTTCAAATGATACGAAAAAAAAATTAAGTTCTAAAAATAAAATAAATCTTTTCACTGGATTTTGCTGTAGCGCCAGACTAAAGTATTTATTATTAAAAAAAAAAGGTAAAAAGTAATGAACACAAAAGTCATTGCATTTGGCGAATCGCACTGAAACACCATGTGTATAAAATATTAAATGAGCTAATAATAATTTGATTAAAATAGAAAGGATACATCGATTGATATTAAGCAGAGTTTGTTTTAAATCTCTCTCTTTTTTTTTTTTTTTAAATGAGAACAGAGTTTTTGCGCATTCTGTCATTATATTGTGTTTATTATTGATTTAATACAAATATAATAGGTATTCAAGAAATTATTTATTAAAATAACATGTACTTAATAAAATATGAAACGTATAACTTGAACGTGTTATAAGCATCCCGGATTTTAAAATTTTCAAATAATACGCGATAAAATATCTGAAATTAGGTTTGAAAATGTATAAAATTATGTTTTTAAAAAATAATTTTTTGATGCAGCTTCGATTTAGGTTTTAGTGTACGAGTCCAGTGACGAATTTAGGAAGCAAAGCATCTAATGTTTTTCGGTAGTTTTTTTTTTTTTTTTTTGTTCAAGGCAAGATTTCGATAAAAATCATCTCTTTAAAATGCTACGCCAATAAAAATATTCCACCGGAACATAAAACTTCTTTCACTTCTCTAAGAATCTAAAATACGGTTATAATTTATGATAAAATTTCTTTTCAATCGTTTTATCATCTTTGCTTTTTACAAATCGAATGAACAATTTGTTATTCCATCATAAAATGGGGATATAAGAAAAAAAGTTCAAGGGGGATCTAACTCCCATATTCCCCCTCTCCCCTGTAAATACGCCATTGTGTATGACTCTGATGGCAGAGAGTGATTTGACGTATAAGTGAGTTCTATGTTTTGCATAAGTTACACGAATATTATGCTGCTCTTAATAACACGATGTATATAATACAATTAATGTAAAATAAAAAGATCAAAGAATTCTGTACGAGTAATAATAATTTCAGCGAAACCTCTGAATAGCGGACACTCCACGTCACTAAAATTTCGTCCGTTATTCGGAGGTGTCCGCTATTACAGAGGGAAAATTATTCAGCTTATTAACGAATACACTTCCGTTCCCGAATGAAAATGTCCGCCATTGAGAAGTGTCCGTTAGGTGGGATAGGCCCGTGGGATAAAAATCACTGTGCTTTTCGACGATTCATAATGATAATATTATAATTCCTACATAAATACGAATTGTTTAACGATCAACACCAGGGACGCCCGGAGGGAGGGAGATTTTTCCAAAAATTATTAATAACAAAAGACGTAGAAATATTTACCAAATTCTGAGATTCACTAAACAATCATACTAAACTGGCATTCTGCAGTTGATTGAAATGAATAATTATGAATTTTAATTGTTTATTTATAGATTTATTTGGTTCTTGTCGTAGATAATGAAGGAATAACTCTTTACTGGAATAGTAACACCTAGAAAGGCTCTCTAGTAACACCTGTTTACTATACATCATATTAAGTAAAAAATTGATAAAATTTATTTTTGATTCAATATACCTTATAAAATCAAATATTTATTTAACTATAATTACTTCCCCCCCCCTCATGGTTTATATTTAGATAAATAATTTTTGCACCTACTGAAATAATTTTCTACGGGCGTCCCTGATCAACACGTGCGTTTTTCCCCGTTGAAGGTTTTCGCATTCCGACACACCTCGGGCTCGGATATTCGCTCGTGATCACGTAAACGTGCGCTGCGACAACAGCATGTTGCGTCTGATGCGGTCCAACGACTTCAAACACGATCCCGAATCGAAGTGTGCCTGCAGTCCACCGTATTCGGCGGTAAACGCTATATCGGCCAGGTAGGCACCGACCGCCGACTCCGTAGCGGCGACGACGACGACGACGTGAAATGGAATCAGTGGCGCACCCAGACAGAGGGTTAAAAGGGGGGGGGTTAAGGGGTTATAACCCCTCCCGAAATTTTTTCATTTAGTATCGCGTTTATATTACGTGTATTATTGTGTATTAATAACGTTTGTGTGTAAGCTAATCTGTTTTCAGAACATTTTTTCATAATAATTTAATGTGCCTTTACGCAACACGTATGTTAAAAAATCATTATTCAATTACCCGGACACTGTGGTTATCTTGTTTTAAATCCTTTTTACCACCCGTCTCTGCAATTTCAATTTTGTTTTTATTCTAAATTATTATTTTATTTTTTGATTCTGAAAACAACAGTACGTAAATCGTTTTGTGCGGCAGTCATAAATAAAACGGTATCTAATTTGAAAAAAATATGAAAATTAATTTTTCTTTAAACATTTTAATCCCAAGTTAGGTTTTTATATGTCGAATTGAGGAATATTTTTGATTTACGAAGCGTTATGACTCTGTACGACCTCATTTTACTTTAGTTTTACCGTAATGATGAGAGAAACCATTTTCAAAGCACAAAGACCATAAATGATTTCCTTTAATTTTAATAGATGTGATATCGTTTTAAAATTTTGATTTACCTCGGGGCTCTAAAAAATTTGTAATTTTTGATAGGTGGTAAATAAATTTGTTCTATTTTATTTTTAATTAATCGTTTTATTTTAGAGGTTAACTAGCTGTTACAGTGGCTTAGCAATCCCACAGATAGTCGTCTGTAATTTACGTGTAGTTCGTAATGATGTAAAGTGGTCGATTACAAATTTTTCAATAACCCTCCCCGAAAAAAAATCCTGTGTGCGCCACTGAATAGATTTGTGCTTTGTGCACATTGCGTTGTTAATTTTATGTGATGGGATGTATCTTTTTTTTTTTTTTTTTTTTTTTATTAGAAACGATTTGAATCCCGCGAACGGTACGTACCCCATAAAAGCGATGAGTCATCGATCGCACGGTGCCACTGACGTTAAAATCACGTCGAGTGAGCTGTTTAAGAAACTACAGTTCAAGGCCATATCGGGTCCGACCCAAGGCACTAACGATAGTCTTGGTCCTTTTTGTTGGAGCGAATCGGATTTCAACGACAAAGTCAGTCATCTGGGCCATCCCGATTGTTTCGACTTCGGTCCAGTGGTACATCAATGGTCTCTATAAAATAAGTACCGGAACTCCATGTTTCGAGACACTGAAGAATATGAGATTGATTCTATGTAGTAAAACGAGATAATATTTCACTAGAATATTATTACTACAGATCTGTTATTATTATTATTATATAGATTAATTAGTTTAGACCAGCTCTTAATATGAATACACTAAACATAAACTTTTATAATTATTATATTTATAATATTAATGTACAAAAACCATGAGATTGAAATGATATTACATTTAGATATTTAAGTATGAAATACACATAATTTTATTCAAAATATAATTATATGTTTATCAATCATCGTAGTTGTTGGTTGTTTTTAATAATTATCGCATATAAAATGATATACTATCTACTCTGAAAAAAAAAAAAAAACATAGGTATTTATACATGAAATCTATTAGAATCAATTGCGCACAATTTCGGTTAAATTTTGAGTAGTTTTTCAAAAAAAAAAAAAAATCAAAGAATTGAGAAATTAAAAAAATTACCCCTCTAAAGTACCAACTAGTGGCAAATTCGGTTTTATCTAAAACAGTTTAACTGACATTGCATCGAGTCTTAACCACTTTTATAGCAGTTATATTTTCACGAAGAAAACCAATTCAAAATTGTTTTCATGTGCAATTTTTTTATTTTCAAATTTTGGAATAATAATATTCTACTATTATCTGACCTCCACACCTTGATCATCACATTTTTCCATTTCAAGTATTTATAATTACAGAGTGTAATACGACATCATAAAGTCGGTTAGAACTTCGAATACGCAATATACGAAATTCGTTTTTTCGTCGCGCGTCTGTGGTATACACCGAAAGTTTATGACAAATGCTGAAAACTACACTTGTTTGTTTGTTATTGTGTGTGCTGTAAAGAATAATAATTGTTATCTCAACACAATAACAATTATTGTCCGTTCAACAATCTTCGAATATGATGCATTTTTGTATTGGTTAGAATGTCGAATCCATTGTGCATCACCTTCGACTCTAATTTTTTTTTTTTTTTACCTTGAGTGTTCTGTGATTACAATTTTATTTATGTTAAAAGTAGTGTAAACACGAGTTGGTATACATACTCGTATTTTTATTTCATGCATGGCTTATTTTGATACTTTTATCATACCTTGTTTAGGAAACAACACATAAGTAAAAAAAAAAAAAATGTAAGTATATAAAATATACATAGTACCAGTACATACACATTGAGTCCAGGGTTACAATGTTTTACGCAATAGCGATCCATATGAGTACCACGATTATTTATTACGAATGAGATTTATTATAGTTAGAATGTTATGTTCTCAAAAGTTTTTCTTACATTTATTAAAAATTTCAATTTCTATCGATACATAAAACAAAATAAGAGTTTGTGTGCTTTATGTACTTTTTATATTTTTTTTCAATGCAATATGAATAAATAAATTATATATATATATATATAATATGCACAGGTACATAAATATTTGATTTATACCTAAAATTTTAATTTCGTAATAACGTGACAACTGCTATTCTGTAGTTACGTGTAAATATTAATTATTGAAATCGAAAAACAATTAAATTTAAACTATTAATTACCATGTTATTATTATTCAAATAAAATATTATGTTAATTTTTATTTACATTTTGATTATATTTTATCATAATTTATTCTTTATTAAACACACTTATGAGAAAAATATTTAATGTTCGCATATTATAATTGTTTTTCATTTTAAATTCTCACGGTTATGATTTTTTTTTTTTTTTTGTTCGCATATTACAATTTATATGATCAATTTACGATATTTGCAAACAGCTAAATTGTTTTTTTTTTTTTTTTTCATTACGTCATGTGTATATTTATTATGAAACGAAATGTTATAGCAATCTAATGGGTTTAGATATCTTCATTAAATACATATTAGCGAATGAGGAAGGGAATAGTCTAATGTTTAAGTCAATATAGTACATGGATTTTAACGAGCAAGGTGATAATACAAACAGTAAATAGTTTCATAAATTTCGAGTACTTAATCAAATAGATCGATAACGAATTTTTTTTTTTTTTTCAGAAATATTTATGTCATACATTTTTTATTTGAATCGATATCTTAAGAATACATGTAATGTTTTTGTCGAATGATAACGATATGGACTTATTTACAAACAACAATAGAATTAAACAACTTCAATTTTTATCACTAATTATCATACTATAGATACTACTCAATGAGTCATATGAAATCAATTATCTATAAAAATATAACTTTCAAAGTTAAACTTTGCAACACTTTTAACTTATCGTAATAACACAGTTTTTGACATTAAATTCGTACACAATGTCCAAGTATGGTATGATAGTGATAACTGATAACATTGTTTATGCCAAAACTATCATCACTGTTATCATAGTCAAAACAATCGAACAATCGTTTTAAACAATCGACTCGATAGTTTAACAAAAAAGTACAATAATTTAAAAACCAAAAATATAATAAGTCAAAAAATTGAATACCTTTACTACTTAGTAGAAGTCTAGTCAGTTTCAATAAGTTTTAGCTCAAAAGAATATTCATGCAAGGTGTATTTTTTTTATGTATACACTTTTGTGATTAGAGTAATTTATAAAATAAGTATTAAATATTGATTATTATGTAACGTGAAATATTTTGTGTGGAATAAGAGTTATTCGAATGGCAATAATCGGTTAGGGGAGTCCGCGATTGCTAAAAAAAGTTCGTCATTAGAAGGGGTCCGTGGTCTACAAAAGTTTAAGAATCTCTAGTCTATAAAATTTCTTGAAAAAAAAAAAAAAACAAAAAACAGAAAACGCTACAAATATGTATTCTAATCATATGTGAGATCATTCACATTTTTCCGGGACAATAGAAATATTCGCGTGGTAAAATATGTAAATAATAAGCATTTCGCTTTTCATAAATCGTACAGATTACAGTTAAGAATAGAAATTACTCTTTCCAACGATTCGCAATAGAATGTTTAGAAAAATTTATAAAAAAAAAGTGTCCATTCTAATGGTATTATATCCGTATAACTGCCCACAACATTTTTTTTTTTTTTTTTTTTTTTATTAGTTGGTTACATCAGTGTGCATATTATTATATAGGTACGTCATAATTTAGTAAATTACATTTTGATAACGGTAGATTGAAATCGTCGCTAAAACGGAAACTCATTACGTTTATTTGTGACCGCGACCACATGTTTGAATGTGTGAAAAAAAAGCACGTGGCTATTTTGTCGGTGATGGGAAAAAAAAAAATAAAATAAAACTTCGAATCACGTATTCGTACCGATCTCCAATGTTGTGACTACATTCTATAATCGGTCTATCGATCTGCAGGAAACGGGGTTTTTTTTTTTTTTGTCGTTTGTTATACAAAATATAATATGATTAACAGTGCCATAACGATTTTTCGTTCTTGAAAAAAAAAAAAAAAAAAATGTGATGTAAATATACGTTTGACCCCGAGGCTAAATATACATATGTATAATATATCCGCGTCAAAATGCAGATGGGCATTTTTTAGTCAGTACACTAAATAATAATGTAATGCATAACATTTAAAAATTGCATACTCTATGGAAAATGATCGCATTTATCGCCCGATGACGTTTACGTAATGTTTAGTCAAAATCTTATGTCGTATGTCGCAGTGAATTATAATGAAATCGGAAAATCTAAAAGAAGATTTATTCGAGAGACGGGCTCATAGGTATATGTGGTGACCATGAATATAAAACGTTATAGTAGTACAAAATATATGATAAGTCGGTGAAGTGTAAAAGAAAAAAAACGCCGGACATACTTCGCACGACGGGTGGGATTTTATTGACGGGTGTATTGAATTTTAAAGAAATAATAAATCATTTCTTCAATAAAACGATTCTGAACGAAGAAAGTTAATAATGTAAAAAAAAAAAAAAATGTTAGAAAAATGTTTTTTCACATTTTCAAAATTTTCTTGCGCCAAAATATTTCTTATATTATTTTCTATCTATATTTAAATTTGCATATAGTTCGGATCAAAAAATGATGGTTTTCGAATCGTTTTTGTCAATTTTTATTGGGTAGTTTTTTCCAAAAAAAAAAAAAAAACTGAAAAATTGAGAAATTCAAAAAATTACCTCTCTAAAGTACAATCTAGAGGCAAATACGGTTTCAAATCCGGTTACTGCTCGAAACTTTTGGACGAGTATTTCCATACGGAAAGTTGTACAACAGAAAAAATAAAATAAACATCATTGTAAAAACACTAGCTTATTCATTTCGTTCAGAATCTAAAATAAGCGCTTATATTTACATATGTTCTTTTTTTTAGTTTTTAAATGTTTATAAGCGTCGGTATTTTACGCTAAATGTTTATACCTATGTAATAATAATATGTACCAAATAAAGCTGTACAAAAAAGTATAAAATATGTATGTAATAATTTAATATTTGTGATAGGCATTATTTTTATTAAATTTTCGGTAAAAAGATTAAACAGATAGATAAATTAGTTTATTGTTATAATTATTATTGTTCAGTTTTCAATGAAAAAAAAGTCAGTTAAAACGTTTAAAATTCAAGGATTATAATAATAAGTCCATTTTTATGTGTACTTAGAAAACAAACATTCAGGACAACAGTACTTAGGTTAGGTAGGTACTTAGGACTCGTCATTTTCCTTGGCCTTGGCCGACTGCATTGGCTTGTCATCAGAAAACTAATGTTAAATCAACATCATAATATTACATCTTTTAGATTCAAGTCGTCTTACCACACTTGTTCGGACACTGGCCAGAATTTAAATACAATTATACGAAACACAGGTAATTAAAAAAAAAAAAAAAAACAGTTGTAATTTCTAACTATTACAAAGACTTTTATAAAAAGTGTTCTGATTTATTTCTAATTAAATAATACTGTAATAATATAAACAGTAAATTTTATTTTAATAGTTACATAATGAGTATAATATATAATAATTTGGTGTTCAAAAAAAAAAAAAAAAATCAGTTTATTTTAGAGCTTACGTGTGACACCGCGTCAGCATACAATAAATGATTAGAAATTAAAAATGATATATATATTTGCATTTATATTTATATTTCCTATTTACATTTAATTACCCGGAGTATTATTTATATAAAGTGATTAGTCGTGTAATTTCAAAAGCCATAATAAGCACATCATACGTATTATAACATTACACTCTGTCAATAAAAATATACTAAATGATAAATTAATTGTGTTTGATCCTGTGTTGAAATTAAAATTAAAATTTAACAAGGAAATAAACGTATCTTTCAAATCTGATAGTGTATTTTATACGATATAATAATAATTATTGTTACTATACTATTGTTATAATATAATGGCGCCGAAAAAGGTAACGACAGAGAGCAGCGTACTACCAGAACCTTATGTTCTGTTTTTATTTTATGTTGTTTTATTTTATTTTATTATTCTATATTTGTTACAGTTAGAAAATGAATAGTGTATTATGTGTTTGATATCCATGCCATACGAAATAAATAAATAAAGCGATCATCCCACCCTTTTGTCAAACTCCATTGTATTAATTTTGTTAGTGCTGTCACGGGACAACGTTTTTAACATTTTACTCCCAGAACCGCACAATATAGTGATGAAATACAGGAGAAAACCGTACACGTTTGGTAGGTTAAAACCGCACACTTCTTAAAATTTTTGTATCCAAAAATCGCACATTTATTTATATCCTTTTTAGATTGTGAACGAAGTGAAGAAGCATATGATTTTACAATGATGTTTATTTATTTATTTTTCTTCTCCTGTAAACACTTTTTCGTATAGGAATACTTGTCCAAAAGTTTCAATCAGTAACTTTATAGATCCAAAATCGAAACCAGATGGTACTTTTAAGAGGTAATTTTTCGAATTTCTCAATATTTTTTTCAAAAACGTGAAAAAACTGTCAATAAACGGCAAAATATGCAATTACCGCAATTTCCGTAAAATTAAAAATTGATTTTTGACATAACTTCTAAAATAATACAGTTAGGGACTTGAAATTTTCACCAACCACTAAAAACAGTTACAAAAGTACATTTCATAAAAATTTCAAAAAGATTTGATCAATTTTGAGTTGAGTACAGCATATTGTAAATTTCGGAAATTTCTCATTTTTTTTTAGTTATTATGTAATAAAGTTTTTGATTTTAGATTCTGAACGAAGTGAAGAAGCTTATGATTTTACAATGATGTTTATTTTTTTCTTTTTTTTCTTTTTTCTCTTTCTGTAAACACTTTTTCGTATAGAAATACTGGACCAAAAGTTTCGATCAATATCTCTATAGAACCGGAATCATACCCAGATG
>JAIPRM010005114.1:0-21246 GCA_025469315.1 Stegophylla sp. TES_Ste_2020 | reverse complement strand
TGAGAAATTCAAAAAATGACCTCTCTAAAGTACAATCTAGAGGCAAATCCGGTTTCAAAAAGTTATTGATCGAAACTTTTGGACAAGTATTTCTATACGAAAAGTTGTACACAGAAAAATAAAAAAATAAAAATAAACATCATTGTAAGAACACTAGCTTCTTCACTTCGTTCAGAATCTAAAATGTAAAAATAAGTTAAAATAGTCAAAGTATATCATCATTGGAAATATTGTTTTTAAATATAATCAAAATAAGTTTATTTGTTATGATCTCTTGTTCCGTGTTCTCACTTTTTTGATAATTCGTCGTTTATTTCAAATTAAGTACATGATGTATATTTTTATTTTATATAATTATATAATCATTTAACGTCCAAAAATGGTAAAACTACCAGAGAATATTATTATTTATTTATGGCATAGTAATAAATTTATACAACAAATTAAATATAAATATCTTTTTAATTTAGAAACATAATTAAAATTGAAATTAAGCACTTCGTTACAAGCCTCGGGCAAGCGAGAGATTGGATTGTAATTAACATAATTTCTTCTATAGTTAAGGGGAAACGCGAAAATAGGGTTTATTTCTCGAATAAAACGATGGATTTTTAGTAGATAAAACTTTGAGATTAAAAACTTTGGGACTATCTATCAAATATTTTAATAACATCTTGACGTCAAAATATACGTTTGTCAAATACCCGGCTAATTAAATTGTAAATTATTGTATAAAAGTTTCGTTTTGAACCAAAACAAATTATTTACGAGACGCTTTAAGTGTAATATTTCGAGCTCATCGATTTTACGAGATTAGGACGAATTCCAAATTTTTTTTTTTTTTTAGCAAAGATCCTCTTCAAAACGACAAAACATCAAAACTCGAATTCTCGACGCTTGACATTTTCACCCGTTGTCGACAACAGTACTGATAGTACATTTTCAAACGATTTGACCGATTTTGGGATCACAAAATATTATTTTTGAAATTGTCGATCATTTTCTTTTTAGCAGAATTTTAAATTCCTGATACCTATTTTTAAAAACTGAATATTTAATAAAATATATTGTCACGTATATACGTCTAACAGCACTGAAAAAAAAAAATATCTCAAAAATCATTTTTTCTAATAAACGATTGAATTTAGAAATTTAAATGATACTGATATTAGGTTTTATCGAGTAAAATAACAATTTTTTTTTTTTTTAAATTTCAGGTTAAAATCTTTTTACTTTTATAACCCACTTCGATGCTCTCGGGATCTAAAACGACGTGCGAATCACAACTAATAAATATTATGTGGTGGCACGTTATAGTTAACACACACACAACCAAAATGGTTGTAATAAATTACAAAAATCTAATAACAATAAAATGGTGATCGTAGGCAATTCTATAATTATTTTCAATAAACATTTGACGTATCAGTAGACGGATTATGTACTGTGTTTAGATTATTAGTATTATATTTTTATATTTGCTGTAATTTATTATTAGAACATTGATGTTTTGTCGTTACTGGTGTCATAGCTATAATATATGATTCGTTTCCATTCAATCATGGATATCGGTTTGGGTCTGGTTGAACTATATAGCATGATGATATATATATATGTTGTTATAGTGTTATATGTATTTCTAATATTTTTGCTTTTTTTTTTGTGCCGAATAGAAACTCGATTTTCATTCATCACGACGACGTAACTAAGAACTCAATCACTGAACTGGAAATCCCACGGAAAGTGTAGAATAATGTTACCTGTATACAACTACAACTTCTCATTATTTATTTGCTCTGTGTAATTGATTTAATACCAACAATATTGTTCTTTTATTTGTCTCCGAAAATAAACCTTATCCGAAAACAATTTTTGTTTTTCGAACAAATAATAATAAGGTTTTATGGACACATAAACCCGCCTCACCCGTTTCCCCGTTCAATTCACTTTCAAATATTATAAAATTAAAATCGATCATATCATTCATTATATATTTGCTTTATATCTAAGTTATTATATTTTATATATATATATACGATAGTCAATAAATGTATTTCTATAATATACTTAAATTTGAATGACTAGTATTGTATGAATGAGTCACTCCTTGGAGCCTTTTTTTTTTTTTTACATTTTCTAATAATTCCGAGAATATAATAATTGAGAAAATCGAAAAATAACTTCTTTAAAGTATCGTCTAGAGGAAAATCCGATTTTCAAAAGTCGCTGGTCGAGACTTTTGGACAAGTATTTCCATACGAAACAATGTGTACAGTAGTCCTTCACTTTACTCATAATTTAAAAACTAAAAGCATTTGAAATTTTTGAAATTTTTGAATTGAAAATAAACTACAAAATGTTACATAAAATTTTGAAAACTTCAATGTGTACAGTTATTATAAAAATTCATTAAAATACGAATTCCACTATTTCACTTGGCTATTTTTCGGACTTGTCAAAAAAAAACATATAAGAATGCCATGGCAATATCCCTACCCCAATCGTAATACATACAAATGTCGTTTTAACAGTATGTAAATTAATTGAAAAGTCAGTAGTTTTTACTCCTAATTTAATGCAGATATTGAATTTCCGTTTTTTTTTTTTTTTTTTTTTTAACATAATAATATGTGACTTATAGCCCATCTTTTACCATGGTCGAAAAAAAAAAAAAAAAATCCAAAATTCAAAACCGCCAAAAAAAATGTTTGAAAAACTTTGAAAATAGCCACTTTGTACAAATTACTTATAAGTTACTCAGAGAAAAAAAACAATTTTGAAATTGGTTGAATTTTGAATGAATGAGAGCATTTTATATAAAAAAAAAAAAACACAGCAAATTGTAAAAATTTTATGATTTTCAAACTTTTAAATAGATAACTAATAATATAAAAATTAGGTAATGAAGTAATAAAATTAAATATTCTGGCAGTGGCTCGTTGGCTTTTATTATTTTCAAAATAAATACATACCGTTTCTACGTAATCGGATATTGTGAATTTCATTTTGAATACTTATTCAACGAAAAAATTAAAATGAAATAATTAAAACTAAAATGAAGTTAAATGAAGTTGTTTAAACAAATGCATAAATAGAATTTTAAAATTATTATGATGTCTAAGTGAATATAGTAATGACACTGCAGTGATTTCAACAGAGTATAATATTAATATTGTTATCGGTATCATTATTAAATGATAAGTAATTTTAAATATTTTATTATTAATTATAATTATTTAAATATCACACATTTAAACGTTTTCTCAGATAATATAAGGTTTAATTTAGACCGAAATGAAGTTGAAATGTAATTAAAATCAATATGGACATAAATATAGCTGTTTCAATTAAAGATGTCTGACTTAACAGGATTACTGAAAAAAAAAGCCGAAGATACTTCGCACGACGGGTGGGATTCTCTTGACGGATGTATTTAATTTTAAAGAAACGATAAATCATTTCTTCAATAAAACGATTGTGAACGAGGAAAGTTAATAATATAAAAAATAAATGAGAAAAAAAAAAGTTAGAAAAATTTCCAAATTTTTTTTTTCACATTTTCAAAATTTTTTTTTATTGATCGAAACTTTTGGACAAGTATTTCCATACAAAAAGTTGTACACAGAAAAAAAAATAAACATCATTGAAAAAACACTAGCTTCTTCACTCCGTTCGGAATCTAAAAAATCAAAAACCGTATGATTTTACGATTTGCTGTGTTTTTTGAAAAACAAAATGCTTTTTTATTCATTCGAAATTCAACCGATTTCAAAATTGTTTTTTTCTCTGAGTAACTTATAACGTGACCCACGTTCCTACGTGGGATATAACAGATGCGCTCGTGTTGTGCGCTCATAACACGTGTTCACGAGCGATATCATATACTGTGCGGATGCTGTAGTTATATGCTCGAGAAAAAAAATGTATAATAATATGAAATAATAATTAGATGCGCCGTTTCGAGGGAATGTTGTATAATCGCAGTAATATACCACTGTCGCGGGACAGCGGATAATAATCTGACGGAAAAATCACGTTCGGATACATTTTGCAATTTTGTCACGTTTTGGGGGTCATCAACATTGCTGTGCGTGTGTGCGTTCTTTTGAGACAGATCAACGAGTCTACTAATTATCGACTTGCCACAAGAGGCGGATAAAATAGAAAATTGTGCGTAGATACGCAACAGGTGGAAATTCAAATATATTTTTTCCACCTAAAACCAGTGGCGTATTTTCATATTTTTCCGGGGGGGGGGGGGGTTTGACATTTTAAAATTTCCAATGCAAAATTTCACGCGACGACTGTTTGATAAATCAAATGTAGAAATCAAATTTAATAAAAAAGCAAAAACAAGTTTTTGCTTTTTAACCACAGAAATAACTCTTTTTGGAAACCAGCGAAAATTCAGATAAAATTATAATTATACATTAAATTCGTTAAAATTACATAAAATTTTGAAAAATTATTGTAAAATAAAACGTACTATGTTCTAAACGATAATCAGGATATTAAAAAATAATTTACAAAATTCGCTGAATTTCTCGATTTCAAAAAGACGGTTCACCATCAGCTGGAAAACTATGGATGTCCGCGCGAAAGTATTGGACGAAGTTTTTCTGCTTACAAAGATAATATGCTATTATCTGACAGCCGACGACGCAAGTTTCTAAAAAATCAAAACTTAAAAATAATACTTTTATCGTTCGAGTCAATTCAGAGAGTGTATAAAAATGCATTAAAAATTAAATTCTAATTTATTTACATTTCGTCATAATTATTTTATTGAAAAAAAAAAAATGCATTAGGTATAAAGATAATATATATTGATTCACAGTTTAATAAATAATTATTCATTACAATTTTAAATTTTTACACATTTAAGTTTTTCGGGTAAAAAAAAATAAATAATGTATTATTTTAGTATACATTTTTCATTAATAATTAATTTTTAAAAGTTTTATTTTTACCTACTTTTTAAGGGCATATTTTGAATATTTATTGGGCATATTTCCATGCATTTTCTAGTAATTTTTAAGGTCATAAAATATCCTAACCCTAAATCAATAACCAGAGCTATGAATTTAACGAATTTTCATGTTGTTGTAATTTTTTTCCTACATAATATTAGAAAATGGATTTGGCCAACATTTGTATTATGTTATTCACAAATAAATATAAATATGCAAAAAACAGTAAAAAAAAAAAAAAAATAATAAAAATGAAGTAAATAGTAAAGAAAAGTAAAATAAAGTTAAGTAAAACATAGTCAAGGAAGCTGGACATACACCACGGATATTCTTCACTTCTTGGGTCAGGTATTCTTGGTGGGTGTGTAGAATTTTAAAGAAACTATAGTTCATTTTTTCAATAAGGCGATTCTGAACGAAGGAAATTAATAATATAAAAACAATAATAGTCTTAATTTTCAACACACTCACCAAGAGTATCTGGCCCGAAGAGCAAAGAATATCAGTGATGCGAAGTATCCCCGGCTTTCTTGTTTATACTTTATTTTACTTTTTTTTTTATCTAATATATACAGGAAAAAAAGAATTAAACGAGAAAAAAAATTTACAAAAATATCCAAAATATTTTTTCACATTTTCAAAATATTATTGTCTATCTACGTTTAAATGTTCATAAAGTTTGGAGCAAAAAATGATGGTTTCCGAATCTATTTTTGTCAAATTTTGGGTAAAAATTCAAAAAAGACTTCCTTAAGTAGTACCAACTAAAGGCGAATCCGGTTCCGAAAAGTGGCTGATCGAAACTTTTGTACAAGTACTCTCACACGAAAAATTGTTTACAAAAAAAAAAAAAAAAAAAGAAATGAAGAAGAAGAACAAAAAGTAAACGTCATCAACCCCAATTTGGATGTTCTAAAACAACCCCCCCCCTCAAAAAATATGCATTCGCTAGAACTTCCGAGCCTTGATCGATATTATTCCGTCAACCTACACGATCTAGTGTACTTTTTTTGTCACTAATCAAACTGCAGTCGCCTTCGGTTGCCGTTGATGTGGCGGTCGATAGAAATATTTCGTCACGAGGGCAACGACGGAAAACGGGCGGCGACGCGGTGTGTTTTTATTTTTTATTTCACTTTGTTTTGCAATAATTGAAATCTTAAATCTGCCACGTCGTCGTCGCCGGAGCTTTTTTTCTTTCGCGGAACAGGTATCCCGTTCACACAGTTTATGTACTTTGTTTTTCCCCGACATTCGTCTATTATAATAAAATTACTATTGAATCGAGAGAGAAAAAAAAAACCCCCGTATTAACTGACGTCGTCTTCGTCTTCTGGCGGATTCAATTTAAATAAACCGTTTCGCGAAACGGATTGCCACAGAGTAATCATTTTTTTTTTTTTTTTCATTTACGTGTTTTCCCCCTACACGTGTGCGTGCGGTGACGTACAGGACGAGATATCCTTTGTCGTCGTGTTACCGCGGTATAAGAAATCCTTTGAACCGCATTCACGGTGACTACTACTGTCGTACGCGACACGCCTTGAATAAATGAATAATAATTACACGATTGTGAAAAGCAAAACAAATTACCGGCTGCTGTCACTCCGGCTAGGACGTAATACTCGAGTACACACACACACACACAAACCGTCGTAGTCGTCGTCGCCATAATTTGTGTAATATTATTGTAATATATATATATCATTATGGTCGTGGGGAACGGTGAGTGGTTATCATTATCCACTTGAATTAATTACGTTACATTAATATGTTATTAGTTTCGATAAAAACGTGAACGACGACGTTTGAATGTGAATTTGAAATGAAACGAAATATATCACTTGCTGCGTCGTATCGAGCTGAAATAACAATACTGTACGTATATTGTTATATTAACGATTTCCTAGATAATTATGCACATTAATTTTGACTTATGACAATTCAGAAGCTATTATTTATTTAAAAATAATCTCACACCTTCTAAAGGTAATGTAATATAAGGACTTTTGAAAAAAAAAAATTTAATCAAAATCATTTCATATACTAGACCAACGAATGTTGTTTCAGCGAAATCGTCTGAATATTTACAAAAAAAAAACAGCAGGACAGACAATGCACTATGGCTGCACTGGGTTAGATTTTCTTGGTGGATGTATTGAATTTCAAAGAAACGACGAATCATTTCTTTAATAAAACGGCTGTGAACACAAGTTCAGTTATTATACAATAATAATTACCACGTTACCACGGTTACAGAGTCATCATGGTTGCCATGGTTACAGGATAGGGTAATAGATAGGGTGAAAGGGTCTCGGGTAGGGGATAGGGTAGGGGAGGGCACCGATCAAAGCGATATGTGTAACCCTATGAAATATAATGTAAATCACGAAAAGTTCGAAGTACCATTTAAAGCTGAATTTTTATTGTAAAAGTGGCTGATCGAGGCTTTTGGATTAGGTCGATATTTCTAGAGTTACGAAAATAAATAAATAAATAAGTAAACTTCATTGTAAATGCATAAGCTTCTTTGTTCCACTCAGAATCTATGTATTATGTTGACGAATTGGGAATTTAAAAAAAAAAAAAAAAACATTTTAATAATCAAAATTCCGTACTTAACTCGAAATCGATCAAATGCGTACGTGGAATTTATCAACACACAGCGTTCGTCCGTCGTTAAATTTGCATTATTAAATCTGCGAGTATTTGAAAAACGCAAAACAACATAAAATCGTATAAATATATTTCAATTGTGTTTTTGAAATTTCGATCTCTGCACTTTTTCACGTTTTTCACGTTCCATCAATTATAATATGTCGCGTACGTGCAGCCGGTGCGGTTTGGTCGTAGCGTAACATAAATTATTATAATATTTTCATCGAAACGAAATGTAAAACACGAGAGATACGAAACGCAGATGGCTGCTTTTCAGTTGAACCAAAGACGACGTTGGGTAACGTAACACGTCATAATATCACAAGGCAACGTTCGGCAACTGGCAGAAATCTATACCGGTAGCGCATACCTTACTAACACTTACTTAATCGTCATGTAATTTACTATATTAATTGTTAATGTACATTTCTTTTTAAACTGTAAGAAACTGACAATCAACGTGATTACTATGTTTGGTTTCACGTACATCTGTTATTAATTTTTAAAAAAACAAGTATCCAACCACTTGCGAAATCAGAATTATATATATATATATATACATATTTTTTTTTTTATGTATTTTTCGATTTAGTCTCTCCTCATGGTAGCTAACCTCATGAAATTTATAAAAATCTGGGGGGCTAAGTCCCCACATTACAGATTCTCATCTTTAAAACATATTGCGTATCTGCTGTTCTACCAACGAGCTGCCGATTTCAAAAACCTGGTTAAGCATAATAAATACGATTTATTTTCGCATTAAATACCTCAGTAATTCTATATAAATATAGTATTGTATTCTTTTTTAAAATATCATAACTAGAAAATTCGTTTGTCTTTATTTTGCTGTTGTAAAACTTGAAACATTTTTTTTTTTTTCTCTGGACTTTATTTATTTATCAATTGATCTTTCCGACAGCAATTATACTCGTCGAACCCTGTCGTAAGTAGAGTTAGTAATAAATAATAAATTACCTAGATAAATAATTCATCTCATATCTGTTATCATATCTAGGCGGATCGAAAAATTGTAATTCGATTCAATATTTCAAACGAAAAATTGTATTATCTGTACTAAATAATCTAGATAGATCTGAGTTCTCAATTTTTTATTCGTTTATTATTTTTCATTCTTTTATGATAGTAATAATTTATTACGTAGACTACCAGTGAATACAGTTATGTCAGATTGATACATCTATTCTTAATCGAATCTTTTAAAGATTTCAATGAATTTAACATTTCACTGTTAAGTTGTATTTTGCAAATAATATTTTTCTAATATAACTTTCTCGTTTTATACGGAATGCTGCTGAGTATAGTGTCGATTTTTTTAAACTATAAATCGATCAAAATGACAAAAAAAAAAAACACTAAATATTTTTATTCATTCGGATAAATATTAATCATCTTTGATCTTAGCGAATTATTAAAAGAGTATCTTTATCTAGATATTTTTTTTTTTTTAAATGAACTACCATCAATTATCTTTATATAGATAAAAACGTGTTTTTTATCTACCATCTAGATATATATATATATATTTTTTTTTTTAGTTCATCTTTGCCGAACACACTGGTCGTTAGGATGTATCGTCTTTGGATTTCGGTACGCGACGACACGTCACTAATATAATATTATGTACAACGCGAACGTGTACTACGTGACGAAATACCGCAAACACTCGCGAGCGCGACGGGACAAAAATAATATATATTATGTGCATGAGAAATTCAACGGCACAATGCTTGTTTTTTTCACCCCATTTTTTTTTCACGTAAATATATATATATATATATATATATTTATATATTTCGCGAGTCGTTGAAAAATCACTCGGTCAGCTCGCACGCAAAAAAAGTATAAAAAATGTACTCGACACACGTTCGGCCGCCGGCTCTCGGGCTATGGGTACACTAAAAGAGTGCGTACGGTGGATGTTAATTTTTTCGCGGTTTTTTGTGTGGTACTGTTCGCATCACCGAATGAATTGAATTCACGTTCTACCCACCCCCCCCCTATCTACCCGTAGCGTAGTCGTTTCTTTTGTCATGTCACCGCCGCCGGGACCTCTCGAGTGCGAGACCCGTCGCCGCCACTTTGCATCGCGATAACGATCTATATAGATCATTATTATAATATAGCAACTCAAAACTGACAAAACTGACACCAACTCGAATCGCACTTGATAATTATACCCGGTGGGGGGGGGGTCACCGATTTTGAAAATTATTCATACTAGAGCTAGGATTTGTATCGTGGGAGGGAATCTGAGGTCATGTGTGGGTAGTCGGGGGTCCAAGGGAAAAACCCCTATGAAATAATGCGAATTTTGAAAAAATCTAAGTATAAAGTAGGTATCATATAGAGCCGACGCTTGAATCAAACAGTGGCTGATCGAGGCTCTTGGATCGATATTTCTATACGCAAAAGTGTTTACGGAACGGGGTGGGGGGGGGAATAAGTAAACAAATTTGTAAATTCATAAGCTTTTTCATTTCGCCGAGAATCTAAAAGAACGTTATTTCGCACTTTGGGTATTATTCGTTTCTCGAGTGAGACACTCTTTTGGTGGTGTATTGTACATTTTAAAAGAAATGATAAATAATTTCTTCAATAATACGATTCTGAGTGGAGCTTTGATTCATTCGAGACAATTTTACATAAAATTAATATAATATGAGTGTTAGAATTAAATATCACATCAACAAAAATATTGATATGATTATATTAAAAATTAATATAATACATTTTTTTTTTTTTTAGTCGATTATTCTACATAATAATGGCTAAACATAATGGATTTTTGAATATTAATTTAATCTGTCACAAAATTTACAAATATAAAATTAGCCCATAAGCACCTAATATAAATGTTTTTTTTTTTTTTGAACTTATCAAAATAAAACAATATCTCAGTTACTATATATACTAAGATTATTGAAATCAATTAAATAATAATAAATCAAAATTCTAATAGAATTTAGTGTTTTGGAAAAATTTTGCCCTACGTGACCTAATAAAGTAAATAAAGACCAGTAGTGACGGGTTAAACGCGATAGTATTATATTATCTATAATATTATATTCGAATATTATGTTTTAATTTCCAGAGATAAAGAAGCTCCACGTGGGCAACAACCGCCTCCGTTGTTACGATCGAGTACTTTGCCCGCGATTATCGTACCGGGACTCAACATTTTACACGCTCAAATCGGACCAAATTCAACTTCGAACGGTGAGTTTTTTTTTAATTTTTTTTTAAAGATAATTAGATTTATTGTTTTTCAAAATTTGTTTTCATTGCAGTAATAGTAAACCGCGTAAAGCGTAGCAATTTATTGCATAAATGTAATTAATATATTATGTTGTACATATATACATATTGTGAATATTAACAATAATTATTAGTTGGTTAAAATCGACACGAACGTCTGTCCAAGACATTTTGGCGAGTGACCTTTTTGACTCGAGACCGTGTTCCGCTTGGTCTTATCAGAGTCTGATTTATAGATTTTCGGGCCGGAGACTTAAATCTTCAAGAGGCCACCATTTCCGTTTTAACTTGTCAAATTTTTAATCTTCTACCGCGTACAAAAAATGTATTGTTGTTTTTTCCTAAAAAAAAAAAATTCTGAATTCTAAAATTATACTGGTCTATAACTAATAGGTATTATTTGTTTAAAACAGTGGTTCTCAACCTTTTCTATTCTACGCCCCTTTCTATAGTAGATTTTAAACAATCTTCTATAGATGAAAAAAATGTATCACCTTTTTTCTATATTTAATTACAGTTAATTAAACTCCACACAACATCCCGAATGACAACTTTTTTATTGACGATAATTATTGATAATAAATAATGAAATATCAATGAATGCATATTAAATTAGTATAAAATAATAATAATAATAAATTATGTTTAGCGGTTAAACACTTATTGTAATCTTTATCCGTTATCGATACCCAACAATGATTGTTATTAGTTTTTGATTTTTTCTCTACAATAATGTTGAAAATTTTACTTTGTAATAACTATACTTGCGCCACCCTAACAATATGTACACGCCTCCCAGGTTGGGAAACACTGGCTTGAAACACGAAACATTATAATAATATAGAGAAAATAAAATATTGTATGCTCGCGACCGCGGAAATCCCTTTTCGGACAAATATTACCAAATCGAAAGAGATGAAGGTTTTCGCGGGCATGACATATTACACCACCTGGCAGAGGAGTTTTACGGGGATTTAAGGTTTTGGATTTTTTTTTTTTTTTGAAATACCGCGCGACTTCTTTGTCACGTGATATTTTACCGAATTGATATGACGCGCCATTGGAATTATATTCTGCTCTTTAAATCTGGCGGCGAACGCGTGTGTTTAAGCTCTGAATTTAAATCGAACGCCATTACAATTACTGGTATACGAGTCGTGTGTGTATTTTTCTCTGTTGCATCGCGGCCAGATAAACGCAGAGACAATAAAACATGCGCTGGCTGACGTCAGCTCTTAAGCATAGATTATTTCGGTATTATATGAGTTATTGCGGTTTGCGTTCCGCGTGGTTCTATCACAGAACGAACCCGAAGGGAAGCTTTTGCAGAATTAACATTGGCTCATTCTTATGGGGGATGAAAAGAATCATTTTTTACATTCTGGACACGAAGTGAAGAAGCTAGTGTTCTTACAATGATGTTTATTTATTTATTTTTCTTTTCTGTGTACAACTTTTCGTATGATGGAAATACTTGTCTCCAAAAGTTTCGATCAGCAACTTCTTAAAACCGGGTTCGCCTCTAAATGGTACTTTGAAGAGGTCATTTTTTGAATTTCTCAATTCTTCAATTTTTTTAATTTATTTTTTTATATTATTAACTTCCCTCGTTCAGAATCGTTTTATTGAAGAAATTATTTATCGTTTCTTTCGAATTCAATACACCCGTCAAGAGAATCTCACCCGACGTGCGAATAACACACTTTTTAATTTCGATGAAACCAGCAACGCTGCCAATCAGAAAACGAATTCCTTTTTTTTTTTTTTTGTCGTTTAAGCTGAACGACTGTTAATTTGGTCAATTTTTTTTTTTTTGATTATCATTAGTAGTTTGCTTTTTATGATCATTCTTTTGAAAGTATGAAAATATGAGCCGGGGGTGCAAACAAAATATTGAAGGGAGCAACACACCGCTAATTTCATCCCTTCTGTTTATCGCACAAAAAAAAAAAAAAACAAGGATTAGAGTACTGGTAATCTCTTCAAATTTCGACCCGTTTTCGGTCAGATGAATTTAAGCTTTCTTTCTGTTTATTCTGTGGTTATATTTCACGTACATTTAAAACGTTTAATGTAAATTAGAACGATGTTGTTTGGATGCAAAAACACAGCGTACATTTATTTTCCCGTTAATTACGAAAAATATATATTTTTATGTAAAATTCTTCGAGATTTTGATTATTTTAATAATATAAAATATTTACAAAACGGAAAAATCTTTTCGAGTTAATAATAATTGGTTATTATCGTTTCTTGGAATTATTGTTGTTGTTTTGAATCAAGGAAATAGCAGATACATAAAATTGTTTTTTTTTTTTTATTATTTAATTAAAGTTAAAACAGTACTCTCGAGTCCGTAATTTTAGTGACTTTATGAATTATTAAAAACACGACTATAACGAAAAACGGGTTTCGGTAAAAAGTTATATTAAATTCCAAATGTATATTTTTTCTTTGCGCTGTTAACTGCATTTATAATAATATCTAATTTAGGATAATTTTCCAAACACTTATCTGTATCTGTACGTTTCTATCGTTTTTCCAAAGAAAATAATTAAGATTTAATTAAAAATGTTTTCAATTCGCTGTATTTCATTAATTAAAACTAATGAGTCTTTGTTGTTTTTCATTATTATTTATTCAATGTTTTTTTTCTTTTCTGAAGACTTAACCGGAAACCGTCCACTCGTTTCTCATTTCGCGTTTCACCACAAATTCTGCTCGTTCCTCCCCTCCCGTACCTACTTACTGAGTAAATTATTTTCGTATCTAATCTGTAAACCTTTCTTTAGCCTCTAATTAATTCGTTACGACCAACAATCGGTTTAGACGGATCCCTCGGCCGAATTAAATGACGTATGTATTTACAACATTTTACACTTGTTGCAATCAAGTCTGTGTCGAAATTATACAACGGAGCCCAGAAACGCAAAACAAAAACCCAATCTTGAAGCAAAAGCGCTAAAAATAAACATCCCATAAACGCGAGAAAAAAAAATTATCTTTTCAAAAACACATAACATTTACAAAAATAATAATCAAGTTTACCTTATTAAAATCATAATCATTATCAATTGAACAGTGAGCTTTTACCAGACTCATATATGCTTCGTTTAAAACTAAAATGACAAATGAAAATTACAAGGGTAGTTATATAAAAATGTATATTCTTTATGTATAGTTATCACAAATAATTATCATTTACCAACGTTAATCATATTTATTTTTTTTTTTCTACGTTAAAATATTTAAATTATTTTTGAAAAATAACAGTGCAGCAGCATATTTGAGAATTAAATATGACGAGCTTTAAACGTTTAACTGAAGGTTAAATTGCAATATTATACCAGATAAAATGATAAAGGCATAAATATAAAACATATTTTACTAAAGTACAAAACCGCAAATCTGTTTTGCTATTTTGGGCTATTGGTAAAAATAGACTATTTACGCTTTCGGGTATCACCGAAAAATCTTAAGTACAATTGGTTTTCTAACGGGTTTTTATTTAATTCGAATATTGTACATGTCACAGAGTGAGATATTTTAACCATTTTGTTTAAAATATACGTTTTAAACACCGAAATTAATCAAAGAGGGTTTGTCTAAAGCGTTTAAAACAAATAATTTAAACAGAATAAAAACATTTTCTGTCTTTAATTTATTAGTTGTTATGTAATAATTAATATCAGTGTAAGGAAGACATAATACTAAGAGTAAAAAGTAACAATATAAATTTGAAAACTGTGATCAAACATTGTATGAAAAAAAAGTGGCTATAGTTTTACTCATAAAATTTAGAAAAGTACTACAATTAAGGTAATGAATTTAATGGAATAATCCTAATTAATGATTACTCAACCATGTTTTTGTACTTTTGGTCGCTGGTCACAAATGTTATGATGAAATATGTACCTAATAGCTCATATAGTACATTACTTATGTTATATTATAATATACACTTTAAATTAATAATACAATTAAATAGTAATTATAAACCTTTTCTAAATAATTATATTTTTCGATTTCACCATACTATAAATCGTTTGAAAAAAATCTTAAATCAGTTATTATTGAATCACATACATATTTTCATAATTTAAATAAAGCATTTTAAACTTGTGTTACATAAGAATTTGCGTTTTTTTTTGTAATCGATTAAATCATGATTCAAACATGTTTTGAACAGTCGAAAAAAATAATCACGTTTTAAATAAAAAATTACGTTTTAAAACTGTTTTTATTTGAAACAATCGCGATTGTTCTCCATCAATCGTGACGTATTAATTATAATAATGTGATGAATTTTAAAATGAGACTCTTGCGTCGGCACGAAGTACAGGATTCTCGACGAATAGGCAATCTTTGGACTTACACTCTCGAACGTACTGAAATAGCCTATCCGATACGCCTCGACTTACAGAATAGAGTACAATATAGTAATTATAGAGCGCGGATTTTTACACACTTAAAAATATCGAAATATGCCACGTAATATGCTGTAAAAATCATGAAAATATGCAGACGAAAATTGTGTACGATTTAAGATCAGGGCCGGAGCTACAAATCGCTGGGCCCCGTGCAAAATAGTTTTTTTTTTTAACTATTCTTTAAACTATTCTTACTTTTATAAATTTTGGTCAAATTGAAAACACTTTAATTATGCTATTAAACTAAATCATAGATTAAATGCAATAAAATAAAAAAATACAAAAATTACTTATTTAAAAACAAATAAATTAAACCTAGGTATACAACTATGCATTTGAACACGCAACATTTTGAAAATAGGATTTGACAATGAATATATTGTTTTATGTTATATGTTAAACACACAGACGTGCGCACAGGTGTAGAAAATTTTGCAAATACTGCACGTAAATGTTTTCAAAAGGACAATTAATAAAAGGCTACTTAATAAAGACCATACGTTACCATATGGTCTCAATCTATACGTTTTTTTGGCGTTTATAAATTGGAACAAATCAAAAAATTATATTGATATTGGCTGGTATCTGAAATTTAACTATGCGCACGCCTATGATTCTCATAATATTATAGACCCTTCAACTTTCAAGTAATTCAGTACCTAACTGGCTAACAATATTCTCTATCTACTAAACTCTGCTTCTGCGGGGCCCCACATTTGCGCGGGGCCCTGTGCATCTGGCACCGGTTGCACTGCCCTAGCGCCGGCCCTGTTTAAGGTACACAATTCTGTACGTTTTTTTACCTAAGATTTTTGTGCAATTTTTATTGTCATCGATTTTTCCACCATTTTTTAATACTGTAATATCCATACTAATAATACACGTTATGCATAATACCTCTGATAATATATATTGATATTATTTGTAATATTATATTATATTATATTATACGAAATATATCTTGTACTTACGTCTCGTAGTCACTAGGTAATAATAGAAAAAATGAAATATTGCACTCAATCAAACGCCATTATAATAAACGCGTTTTTGGATAACAGGACGCCAAAAATACAACAGTCACAATCGATAATATTTTTATATAAGTACTGTATAATGTGAAAATTCAACATGTATGACAAATAATATTAAAGTATTAATAAATAGAAAATCGTTCGGAATCGCGTCCGTATAAAAAAATAAAAAGTATATGGAATCGTGCTTTACCCAGTTTTCTCGGATCCCTGATAAAATTCCTATTGTTCAGTAATCATTTACATAATTCACGGGTTGATTCGGTTGGGCGAAAATCGAATTCGCATTCTAAGGCAGGCGCACGACTCGGTCAGTAGTTATTGGCGTCGAGCCAAAAATGACTCAAAAAACACCCGTTATTGTGCGTGTTCACCGATCGCAGCCATTTTTTTTTTTTTTTTTTGGCCGTCCCCCTTTTTTTTCACACTGCGCCATTTACGGATTTTTAATTCTGTATATTTCCGCTCGGTTCGCCTCAGCCAACTACAACGGTATGCGCCCGCCCCCCCCCAACCCCCGTGCACCTGCAGTTTCCGGACCGATGAATTTTTCACGGTGATTCCCAAAATAAAATCATTATCCCGTGACGAAAAAGGCGAAATCATCCGGACCGTTGTAATACGATATATTATATAATACGCACACGTTACGCGCTCTCCGTTGGTCTGAATTAATTTTCGAGGCTCGAATTCAAATCGTCAGCCGCGTGTGTCTGACGAACGAAACGGATCCGACGTACTTGTACGTGCGGCGTCGTCACAATGATTATTAACACCACAAGCTTAGGTTGCGCCTAGGAGTGGCCAAAATTAGTCTGTATTAATGAAAATACGGTTATGATGTATTAAAAAAAGTAAATTAAAGCGTAGACAAGAAAGCCCCGGACATGATTCGCGCCACCCGAAGTTCTTCCACGATTCTGATCGGAGGAAGATAATATAATATAAAAAATAATAACAGTCGTCGTTTTCAACACAACCACCAAGAGTATCTGACGCGAAGAGCGAAGTATATCCGAGGTGCGACGAAGTACGTCCGACTTATTTCTTGTCCATACCCCAATGCTTTACCTTATTTTACTTTTTTCTATCTAATAAATAAAGAGAAACAAAAGAGAATGACGAGGAAAATGTCCAATTTTTATTTTCACGTTTTCAAAATTTTCTATCTGATTAAATTAAATTCTCATAATATTTAAATAAAAAAACTATGGTTTCTGAATCTTTTTTGTCGAATTTTGGGGGAAAAAAATGAAGAATCGAGAAATCCAAAAAATGACCTCTCTAAAGTACCGACAAGAAGCATATCCGGTTTAAAAAAGTTGCCTATCGAAACTCTTGGACGAGTAATTCCATTCGGAAAAGCGTTTAAAAAAAAAAAAAAAAAAAAAAAATGAAAATAATACTAGCTTCTGCACACTTCGTTCGGAATCTAAAATTCGATTCAGCGACAACAAAAACGCCGCCGGTCGGGTACAAAGCGGTTGCTGTTTTTTTTTTTCCCATTCGTATTTCTCGATAATAAGGCCGGGAAGTTTTTGTGAAATTACTTTTCGATAACAATGGAATACGAAAATGGAAATTGATTCGAAATACGCGTTTTCCGAATACGTCTTGTGTCTGACAACGGTAAATATGTATAATAATAATAATAATAATAATACTATACTTGCAAACTTCAAACGAGTATAATATTATTATTATTATTATTATTATAATTATTTTCTCTTAGGCGCGCGCATTATTTATTTTTTATTTTCATTTTTCAATTTTAAAATTCAAAATGAAACGATTGTAACGTTTACCGTGGCTGTCAAAATCGGTTTTTTCGATCTGTGTGTGGATTTACGGGGAGATTACATTATGAAAAATATGTTCCTGTCATAAATATTTTCGCTTTGTTATTTTAACAGTCTTCAAAAAATATATTATGTTTGTTTAGATTATTTTCCACTAATTAATTATTATTAGTAGCAATACATATGACGTTTACACAACGAAAATTTCGACTGTATTATTTTTTTACTCGCGTACGCGAAGGGTGTGGGGCATAATGGACTTGCACATTTCCGAGGCGAATTAGAATAAAAAATAAAAAAACTGTAAATGATATGAAAAAAAAAATAAAAAATAATATTAATAAAAAGCACATGATATTAAATGTTTTAAAATTATTTTACACTCTGAGCAAAGTGTAGAAGTTAGTGTTTTTACAATGATGTTTATTATTATTATTTTTTTTTTTCTCTGAACATTTTTTTCCATATGGAAATACTTGTCGAAAACTACTCGACCACCAGAAACTTTTTGAAACCGGATTTCCTCTGGATGGTACTTTAGGGATGTAATTTTTCTCAATTATTTTCGCAACATTTGGGAAAATTATTCAAAATTTGACAAAAAAGACTCTGAAATTATCATTTTTGATCTATACTTTATGAATATTTAAATATAGATAGACAATAATTCGAGAAATATTTTAGTGCGTGAAAATTAAGAAAATGTGAAAACAAAAATTGTACATTTTTTCTAACACTATTTTCCTCATCATTTTTTTCTTTTTCTTTAATTATTAGATAGAAAAAAGTAAAATTAGGTAAAGTAAAGTATAGACAAGAAAGTCGGGCATACTTCGTCGCACCTCGGATATTCTTCGCTCTTTGCGTCAGATACTCTTGGTGGGCGTGTTGAAAATGATGACTATTATTATTTTTTATATTATTAACTTCTTTCGATCAGAACCTTAGATAAATCTGAGAAATATATTAGTGCGAGAAAATTAAGAAAATGCAAAAAAAAAAAAATTGAACATTTTTTTCTAATTTTTTTTTTCTTATTAATTTTTTTTTATTTGTTAGGTAAAAATAGTAAAGTAAAGTAAAGTAAATTGAGTAAAGTAAAGTGAAGTAAAGTATTGGAAAAAAAAAACCAGAAATATTCACACCATGGGTATTCTTATCGCTTTTCGAGTCAGATACTCTTGGTGGTCGTGTTGAAAACGACAAATTTATGGTTCTTTATATTATTATTTACTTCCTTTGTTCAGAATAGTATTATCGAAGAATCGATTTATCGTTTCTTAAAAATTCTACACACCCACCACTATAAGTGTATAATCCGACTCGAAAAGCGAAGAATACCAGTGGTGCGAAGTATGTCCGACTTTCTTGTCTAAATTTTTCTTATTTTCGATTTACTTTACTTTCCTTCGTCCGTTATATTGGGAATTATTTTTGATAATATACGCGATACAACAATTATTTATTGTAATTTCCCGCGAATCGAAAACATCCCTCGCCGTGCAACGTGGGAACATCATTTGGGGTTGATAATTATTGTTTAAAGGGGTAGTTCATTCACCGCGGAAAGAAACAATACGCCGCCGCCGCCGTACTCGAACGCGAGAGAACAATCGAATATAACGGAATCATATAATTATTTATCGCGATGTCGGTTGAATTTAATCCGTTTCGCCGTTGATAGATTACCACGCGCGCGTTCCGTTGGCCGCCGGTATTCGATTAATTCGGCGTAGGTACTACTACGTTTCGCGATCACGTGTACGATCGCGTCGATTAATCATTGGCCGCGTACGACGTACCACGCCGCGGCGGTCAGGTATAATGTGGTAATAAAGTAATATCGACGACGATTGTTAAAAATGTATAAAAATAAGAAACTTTTTAAATTTTGTAAAACATAGTTAGAATATAATATTTTAAATATTAAATGAATAAATAAAATTGTAAGTCACAAACAGTTACACCTAATGACGATTACACGTATACAATTTGGATACTTTTCGGGAGAAGCAAAAATTAATTAAATTAAAAAATTAAAATATAATATTATATAATAATAATTTATATGGGTAGGGTGCGCTTTTTCGAAAATGGCGACCGTCGTAATCACATATCGAATTTTCGCTACAATGTTGCCAATCCACAATTTTCCAAAATGGTGTGATAAATAATTTATTCTTGTTCATAGTCTAACACTGTTTGGTTTCATGATAAAAGTTATATAATTATGATAATTAACGAGCGCTTCCCCGCAGTAAGGCATTTGGCAGGATTATCATGCAATAACCTTATCATATAGTTTATCTGTGATATGGACAATCCTGATGAGGACAGGTAGTTAAAGTAACATGTTTTCATGGCGTAGGTCAGTTCACCGGGTGTTTGGTCGACTCCGCTTCGCTCTGCAAATCAAAAATATCCCGCAGCTCGTTGTGCAACGTGGGGACATTTCGGCTTGATAATCGCCCCCTAGGTGATTATACCCCCCCCCTTAATAATTTGAGAGGTAATAATCGCCTGTAGCACCAGTATAAGTCAAATGTCAATAATGCGTCAAAATATTATTACCATAACCTAAAACATTGACTATAATTTTTATCATTTTAAACAAAATTTATAATTTTTATCATTTATATTGCAATGAACATTTTGATGGCAGCAGTTGGCAGTAATTTTTCGACTGTTGGTTCTTATCATTTTCGAAAAAGTGCCATGTCCCCAATTTATACATGTATATATATTACACGTTATCGCTTAAACTTGATTTCGGAGGGAAGTTATCAACATTTTTAGATAATAGTTGATTATAGAATATGTGCGCAAGGAGATTACAAATTATTTCATGTGTAATACACATTTTTGATAGAATGTCAGTTACGTGGTATTGTCATCAGTGTAGAGTTGCACTAATTAATGACAATACAGTATTGTCATTAATATTATTCTCATTAGCTATTTGGGTTTTTTTTTTTTTATGTTATGAATTATTTATGATACCGAATAGTGATAATACCTAATATACTATTGAGGACCAATGAGAAATGGCGAGCTACACTTATGGCAGGGCATATGCGTGGGG